>SADC01000058.1:0-290131 GCA_004194705.1 Ditylenchus dipsaci
CAAAGAGGTTCGACTGTAATTCTAAATCGACAAGTCAAATGAAAATTCGAATATGTATATAAAATCTGTTAAAGTTGAATATTTAAAAATTACAAACGAATATTTTATAATAAGCATTTTTCGTGTAAAATTTTGGCCGCTTTGAGCGGCCATCTTAGCACCAGTACAACGCGCGAAGCGCGTTTAAAATACAACAAACTTTTAAAAAAATATAGCTTATATTCTTTTCTCCAAATATTTATTAAAATAACTGTTCCTGGCTCCCCTAGTTTTTTTAAACGAAAAAAAACAGCGACTCTCTTGTGTATAGAACAGTAGAGCCAAAAATAAAAGATTTGAGAGAAAAAATTTATTTCAAACATTTTGCCACCATAAAATTTTAAATAATCGATTCTGCAAATTTACCAGCAAGGTTTAGGCGCATCTGCAATTTTCTAGTTTCTGCTTGTGCTAGATAATGGACACTAGCATGCTATCACCGAAAATTGTGATGCCTTTCTCAAAGAAAGAGCAGGACTTCCAGCAATTAGCGAATTCTCTTCGGGCATGAGCGATTTCTTGATCAAACGCTTTCCAAATATGTGTTTTCACTGGAACTGATGTCTATATCGTTTGTCCTCAAAATGGATCACTTTCAACTGTCAGGAGGATGAGGAAGCTACAAGAATGTTACCTGTCAAAGTGGAATGCGTACTTGGATCAGAACTTCTTGTCAAATTTTTGCCGACATTGGTGAAGGGAGGTTCTAGTAATTTCAGACTTCTCTTTTGAGCATTGACCAAGTTCACACTTAGTTCGTTGCCAAGTAAGTTCTAATCATGTTTAGTCAATGTTTTAAATACCAATTACTAAATTTCAGAATAGATTCTAGTTGCTGCAGTTCTCGAGAGTGACCGCTCACTCATGGACAAGCACTTAGGGACTTATACAGGTCCTATCCAAACTTACTTAACTCCTGTGTATCACATACTTATTAATAAACTCAGGTTGGCCAATTTTTCGAGCTGCAAGAAAAAAATACTCTGAACATCTACGTCGTCAAGATCACCTCCAGCTACGGTGGGCTGTTGAAGTGGACGCAGGTGAAGGAATTTTAGAGACTCTTCACATAACCTCAGAACGTTGTCATCCAATTGGTTGGACTTCTGAAAAGAAGGCAAAAGGGGTGGTCTATCATTATTTCAATAAATTCTCTGACTGCGAAGTCTATGCAGCTCCCAATTGGCTTTTCGATTATGCACCGCTGAAGGAACAAAAGTTTAAGGTAAATCTCAACCATTGTTCTAAGCTTAGAAATGATTATTTTAGGTGGGCTCACTCCTGGAGATGTTGGACCCTGAGTCCAGGATGGTTTTTTTTACCCAGCTGTGGTCACTAAAATTTTAAACAAGCACTACTTCTCCGTCAGAGCAATCAAGGATTTGGAAGAGGAAGCCAGACTTAGTGATTCGCCAAAGCTTGAATACTGCAATGTACTGAATGCAGACATTTACCCGGTAGGGTGGTGTAGTAAACATGGCGTCAGGCTAACTATTCCTAAAGGTATGTTGGAAGGTTTTGTCGATTTATCCTAAATTTTTATTGCTTCGTGCAGGTATGACTGAAGCGGACTTCTCCTACCCTAACCTTTGGACCAAACTAAGAGCAAAAACTATGGCAATTGAACGTGGAGAGCAAGGAAAAAGTTTCATTGGCCACCGATGACTTTTTCACCATTCCAAAAACGACCAAGAAGGTAGAAAAGATACGCTACTGTGAAATTCAATCCAGTAGAAATCCTCTGAGCTTTGCACCAGCAGCAATTATTAGGTCTCGCAAGCATATGCTTTGGTTGCATGTGGAAACAGCTGATAAAAGCACACCACCCAGAATATACTCCAACAGGTAGGGACTTTGGTGTTCAGCATATAAGATGGCTACGCCCTTTCAAAACAGCAGAAAATGAGCAGTAGGTGACCTTTACTTGGATTTCATGACGCAGTGGTGGGCAGTGGTGAAGGTTGTGTTTTGTTGCATGAACACTAGAAAAAGGCTATTTTTCTTAAAATTTGTCGAGTTCAACCCCACCGTCCGACAAGTCCTTTTTTCATTTTTTTGAAACTTTTTTTATTATTAGCCTATTCAACGTGAAATCGAAAAGTAGACTTAGGTCATAAATATCAGATTTTCAAATTTTCTTATAAAATTTTGAGTAAAAGTCAGACGAAAGTCCAGACTTTACGTCAAATATAAGGCAAAATTAGAAAAATAATTTTATCGCATAAAAAGTGCGAAAAATCGCATTTTTGAAACGTTTCATGAAGCAAACAAAGCTGAGAATCTCCTCTTTTACATGAATTAGAAGAATTTTCTAAAAGTTAGATTTTTGAAAACTAGAATCCATGTGAAGTTAGAACTCCTCTTATAGTCAAATTGGAAAAGTTTTTCAATTTATCAGAAATCACTTACTGCCCCTTTTCGACTACTTTGAAAAGCAGTGATAGTTCTAAAAACAATGTCCAAGAAATTCACCTATAATTTTTTTAGATATTTTTAATGTTCATACCGATTTCTTTCCAATTTCAGCCTTAGTGCAACTTTTGACTTATTCAAGAACAAATTTCTAAATTTGTTAAAAAAAATTGGGCTCTAGGTAAATTGGGCTCTAGGTAAATTGAACCTATACAAATTGAACCTCGGTAAATTGAACCTGAGATAAATTGAACCTCAAAATTTGTCTTAAGACGATTTTTATCAGAACTATTTTTAATTTTTCCGGCGTATGAAAAGTAACCATCTCGATGATAGGTAGGCACCAGGAAAACGTAGGAAAACCACAAGGATATTAGGTCGACCCCATAGTATGGGCGCGACCTAATATCTAAAAGCATTTTTCTGGTTGCGCTACCAGGTCTTTCTCATATAGATAGTGTTACTTGGGTGGTAGTTTCGTGGTAGTTTAGTGGTTGAGGTATATGTAGATCGCCAACTATTGGCAACTAAGTGTCGGTCATCATTTGTACATATAGTCTCTTTTCACTTTTAGTCTCTTTCCACTTTTTGGCCGATTGTTGAACTTTGTTTTAGTAGTTCAAAATGGAGATGCTTTTGAGCGAGAAGAACAAACCGATGGGTCATTTTAAGGAATATCTATGCTGGCGAGCCATGCAGAGGGCAAAACATACGTGGATGTGGACAACAGGGTCAAAAATACTGTCAAGCGCTATGACCAAATGCCAAAAGTCGAATTCCTGCAATCGATAGCTCTGAACCTAAGTCGGATATCAGTTTTCAAGGCACCAGGTGACTATTTATGTAAAGGTTTATGTCTCATTTTTAAAATCCAATTGTTTCAAAGAGCAGAATCAGTTTGATTAAAATAAGGGCACCAAAAAAGCCAAGAATGAAATGGACGTCATTACACATCTCTTGACGACGCTCTCGGTATGGTTTCATCAATTTTTTTGTTGAACATTTCTTCATTTCAGAGCTGGATGATGTGGATGATGGCACTCCTTCTACTCCTCCCCCACTTAATAATTTCCTTGGTCCCTCCCTGTAGTTACATTGATAA
Organism: Ditylenchus dipsaci; assembly: GCA_004194705.1. NCBI lineage: Eukaryota > Metazoa > Nematoda > Chromadorea > Rhabditida > Anguinidae > Ditylenchus > Ditylenchus dipsaci. Next base: position 3,554 of record SADC01000058.1, read on the forward strand.
TGTGAATGTGATGATCAAGGTGATTATGGTTAACGTGATCACCTTACTTCCGATCACCCTCAAAACAACAGGGGACCAAGGCAAAACATAAAAAAAGACGTAGAAAATGAAAAAAATGGGTGCGGGAGGGAGTAGAAGGAGTGCCACAGGACAGAGGCTTACTGATCTTATAAAAGTTAGTTTAGGACTGTTTTTCTAGAAGAAATGATGTTTACTAGCACCAGGATTCGAAACTGTGTCTTCAGAAATTTAGTGCGCGGATTTACCACGGGTAAATTTACCGAACGAGGAATTCACCACGGTGGAATACCGTAATCCTCTAATAGAGCCCCCTCTCTAATAGAGCCCCCCCTCGATTTTGACTAGAGTTTCAGAGTTAGCACCATTTTGATTGACAATTTCAAGATTTTTCAGGGATTGAAAAAATAAAGCCCCCGGGGCTCTATTAGAAGATTTACGGTATGCTGCCTCCCTTGAAACACTGTGATCTGGCAACCTGACTGGAAAAATCTCATTTGAATGAAAAAAAAATCCTTTCAAGACAAATTCTGAGGTTCAATTACCTCAGGTTCAATTTACCGAGGTTCAATTTGTATAGGTTTAATTTACCGCCGCCGAAAAATCGCATGGCTTTCTGTTTGGCTTCTTTGCACTGGCACTGTGCATAATGGTAAATCACTTGCGAGACCCACGGGTCGTATTCCCGTTGGATCGTAGAATCTTGGATCAAAATCAAGTCGTGATCTACTCAACTCGTTTCAGTTGGGCGAGTAGGATCACGAGTATTTTGGTTAGACTGCAAAAAACATACAAGTAGTGTGAGGTGGGTGATAACAAGTTATTCTGGCGAAAAGAATAATAAACCGAGAAAATTAGTCTGGATCGCGAGTTACTCTGGGAAAAAGTGAGATAAACACAGAAATGTAGTCTGGATCACTACCTACTCTGGCGAAAATTAGGAACAAAACCAAAGATATAGTGGATCACGATTTACTCAACATGTCTGAAACACGACCAATAGATCACGAGTAACTCTTCATCCTTACTCTATCGATCGACCTGAAAGTGGCTCCTGACTCTACTAACCGAACTGAATACCATCCCAGAATTCAAGCTACCAAAAAGCATAGTACCGGTAGCAGAAGTTTCTTAAAAATTCCTTTTTATAGCTATCTTGCAGTAGCTCCCCGATCACAGTCAAGCTAATTTAGATCCACGGAATTGTTTCCATGGGGCTACGCAAAAAACAATGGTTTTGAGTTGACTAAAAGTGCATACAGCTATCCTTGAATATCCGTCGATTTGATCTGTCCAACACTTTTACAAATTCAAGAACCACCATTTTCCGCGAAAACAAGAAGAAATTCATGAATGCGGTCTGGACTAAAGGTGAGTGAATAAAATTCCCTTTATTACAAATGAAATTTAAAATTCTCGGTTTTTTCTAGGTGATCTTTGGCTACCAGCTGTGTATGTGCACAACAAATGCTTTTGTGGCCCTTTTTTAAATGCAGAGAAGCTGAAGACAATTTCCCTGCGCTATGGTCCAGGTCCTCTGCCATTGGTCATGGGCTTGATCATCAAAGATATTTTGAAATGTGCCCATCGAATTGCTCAGTTGATTGAGTTGGTTTCTGCAGACAAATTAAGCAAACTGCCTTGCGTGCAAATAAAAACCAAGTAAGTACTTTTATACGGCACCATGCTATTTTTGTTGAAATTTCAAAACGACAGGGTATTTCCATGAGTGAAACCAAGCTAAAATTTTAAAAAGACTCAAAAATGTTTTCACCCGTCAATGGGCATTTCCAAACCGACACCGAAAACACTAACAGTGCTTTTTCTAAAATGTTTTCATGGGGTTCTCATTAGGTTCTCCCTGTCTAGTTTAAAAACACAGAAGTGATATCCAGTATTTACTCTATTAACTCCTCGTGGGGACTTATTTTTCAACCCCTGAAAAATCTTGAAATTGTCATCAAAAATGGCCCTAACTCTGAAATCCTAGCAAAAAAAAACGAGGGGGGAGTTAACAGAGTACATACGGTAAAGTGAGCAATATCAGATTTGATGCAAAACTATTAAAAATCAAACTTTTCATAAATTTGAATGTCCACGAGAGGATAATAGTTTATTTCAAAAGATACGCAAATTTCACTAGAGATGAAATTTTAAAAATGCAAAAATAATTATTGTGCAGAAATTAATTTTCTTCTAACTTCTTTATTCCAAGTCTTGATTTTTTTTCATTGCTGTCTATTATGCGATATTTTTCGACAAAAAGTCTGTGACGTGCTAAACAGTCCTATTTCGCCTGCTTCTATAACTGTCTCACATTTGCCAACTTACTCTTGTGTCATCGATTGAACAGATGGATGTGCCCCAAAAGCACACATACACACCTGCATCTCGGATTTATTTGCAAGCCAAAGGTGGTCGAGTGGGCGAGATAAAAAAAATCACTTCATAGGCTTCTATGACCCAGTTAGGGCAATATAAACGCTTGGTGTGGGTACCTCAACAAGGTCACTATTTTTATTTTCACAAGACTATTTTAGATTTCTATGTTACCTAATAAAAAAATTATTTGCAGGCACTTTGATCGACGTTATCGTGTGAACGTGGAGATCTGTGAGCAAGTAGCTGAATTCCCTGGTATGCCACAGTAAATTGATTTTGTTTTTTTTTTTGATTGATTCCTACTGGCTCTTTTTGAGTAGTATTTTTCAAAAAAACTGAAAAAAATAAAATCAATTAGTTCCCTGAATAACATATCTTTGCTAAATCACAATTGTTTAGGTTGGTTAAGAATGTTCCTCACACAACTGACGCCTGTCCCAACTGTTCAGCCTAGAGAAGCGAGACATATGCCCTCTATATTGCACCCATGTTAGTGCTCTTCCATATATGCAAGTGGATAATCATGTCAACACCAGTCTGCCCACCACCCAGCAACAATGCAATCGCATCATTTCAACCGACCCCACCGTCGACAACCCCACAACCATCATTCTCAGGACTCAGGCACTGAGGAGGACATGTTCAACATAACTGCTGCTGAACTATTACCATTGAAAAGGCCAATAAAGCGAGAGCTAAGTTCTCAAAGTGCAATAACAGCAAATTGGTAAATTTGTTGGTGGACAAGGAAGAGGTTCCTGCACGAAAACTACCAAGACAAATCTCTGCTTCATCCACATCTTCGTGTGGGAGTGGGGCAAGCAGTCCGTCTCCAGCACCTCAACAGCACCATAGAATGTCCATTGCACATTGTGTCAAAGAGGAGTATTTAGCCAGTGATGAAGGCATGCTGCAGCAGTCGCCCAGAAAGAACTCGTAAGTGCAAGGCGTTAAAATTAGCCCAAAAATTAGTAAATTAGCCCTGTGAAGCGCTTAGAGGGATGTTAATTTTTCGTGTTGTACGAAAGACTTAACGTGATAGAAAAAATTTTCGTTAAAAAAAAGGCTGCAGATTGGATTCAAAAAGATTATTCTGCAATGCAAATGGTATTTTTTCTGGCTGCAGAATATTTTTATGGACACAGATTCTGCTGTGGTCAAATTTGTGGCCATAAAAATTGAATTGTGGCCAGAAAAAATATTCTCAGGCTATTTTTAAATATTCTGTGACCAAAAAAAAATAACATTTTTTCTGTTACGTTTTTTTGCCGCAAATCGAATTTAATTTTTTTTTAATACTACCCTTGTAAAAATATCAATCCGATCCAAAACTCAATTTTTAATAGAGCAGAACTCAAAAATAATGCCTTTTTGAACTCCTGAGGCCACTTTTGGTCGATATAGAGTGTTTGGAAACACTTCTAAAAAAAAGTTGATTTGGGAGGGGTTTTTCAAGTAGGGTCAAATTTTCTATTTAATCACACCAACAAAAAATAATTTTTTTCAGTACATTGGTCACAGCAGTTTCTCATGACACCGAAGGAGACATGTCGAGTAGCAGTGGGAGCGACAGTGAAAATGAGCCATCCCAGCCACAACGGACTCTCCCCTACCATACAAACAGCAAACAACACACACCTCTAAAAAGCTCGCCTCCAAATTCTGCAATCAGACCCAGTCACTTAAACGCAAGTCCTAGCCAGCAGTATCCAGTGCACTACCACATAGCTACACCCACTAAACCAGTCAAAAGACACCAACGCCTGTTCGAATATCCCTCAGAACTGGTCAATTGGCCAACCCTGGCAATATCCAAGCCACCTTCAGAACCTCGACCACCTAGATATTCCAACCAATCTCCTTCAATGGGATCTCCACTCGCCCACAATCCTCCCTCGCCCATATTCAGCTCCACTCCCATAGCTGGACCCGGAATAAGAGGGCTCAAACCAAACAGTCCACCTGCAATTGAAGGGATTCCTCAAAGTGGAGTTGCGAAAAATTGGCTCAATGGATCAGGGCTGCCGATTACCCCGAGTTTGCCAAGAAATTGATGGAACAAGTTAGTTTATTTAAAGGGCCATTGCCGTCTCCGACAACGGTTGTACCCCGGGAATTCAAATTTTTTTCTGAATCATTGAACTTCAGTACGAATTTTTCAACTTGGTTTCTAACAAAACTATACCTAAAATTAAATTCTAGGCCTGTTTGGTTAGAAACCAAGTTGAAAAATCTGTACAGAAGTTGAATGATTAGGCACGAAAATTTAAATTGGCGGGGGACAATTCAAAACAGGTGACAATGGCCCTTTAACAAAGTTTTAGGTAACTAAATCATATTTTTTAGGAAGTCGATGGAGAGGCGATTCTCTTGTTCAAAATAGAAAATTTCACGTCTCTTGGTTTAAAGCTGGGTCCAGCAGTCAAAATTGTAGCCCTGGTAGAAGAGCTCAAAAAGGCGGAGAAAATAAGATATTAAAGATACCAGAATAAGATATCGAAGATTTATAAAAAATAATATGATAGTAATTGTAATTGAAGTAATTTAATTATATGTTTCTTGCTCGCAACGGTCGCATTTCTCTCTCTGTATCCGTACCGAATTTATCTTAATTGTAATAACCATATCTACCAACACATTCTGAGCTTTACCCGCCGATCTGCAAAAATTTAATCAAACATTTTTATCTAACTTATTAAAAAAACTATATGATTATCGTAATCACATTTGATTTGAAGCTCATATCAGCGCAGATTAGACCAGCGTACGTTAGTATGGACTCAAACATGTTTTTTGACCTGCAAAAAAGCAATAAAAACATACTCGAATCTGTCCTTACGCCTAATCTGCGCCCAAGCACACGCCCCCCCCCTTTAACGAAAATTGTGGACAAAATATTATAGTACAGTCGAATTTCTAAATAGTGAACACTTAAGGGACCATCCTAAGCCGCTCACTGTGAAGAGGTTTACAATGTGCGGAGAGTCGACCTCTCAATACACATATATGTAACCAGACCCATTCATAAACTATTTGAAGAGTACCGTAAATGTTTTAATAGAGACCCCCTCTAGAGATCGATTGAAAATGAAGCCCGGGGTTCTATTGAACATTTACGGTACACTCTGTATAGGTTTGACGATACATAACGATACCGAAATTTGACTTTTGCCCTGAGCGACCAATGGTCGGAAAAATTACAGAAATTTTTTTTCTCGGAAAAGTGTCATCGACACGCTTAAAACATCTTTTCAGGATGTTTCAGGTCCAAGAGCATCTTAAAAAGTGATTGAAACATGATTTCGAGCGAGTATGGCTAAAATTCAGAAATCTATGGCCAATTTTCAGAAATCTATGGCCATTTTGCAGTATTCTATGGCCAAAATTCAATAATCTATGGCCAAAAAATCTATGGCCAAAATTAAATATTCTATGGGCAAAATTCAGTATTCTATGGCCAATTTTAAATATAACCCATACATAACAGACTGTAAAGGCCGGCGTATAATGGTCGCGTTTGACTGTCGTATATTTTTTCAATTTTATTTTAAATGCAATGTTTGACACATTTGTGATATATTAGGTTGTGTCATAAATACTAATGGTAAGACACAAAGAAAGACTAAAAGCCTAAAATATTTAATTCTGCCAGCTAATCTCTGAAAAATACCCGCCAATTTCGGGGGAAAAGCCGTTGATTTTTCGGCTCTCTCCTGTTTCCGCCCAAATTGTTTCCGCCCAAAATCGTTATAGCCAAAAACGTTACATTTTTAACTAATTACTTTGCTACATATGGTTTTCCTAACTAATTTTGTGAACATTTTTATTTACAAGTTAATACTCAAATTGATGCCGAAGAGCAGGGCTTCATTTTGAGCACAAGTTTGTAAATGACCATGTCTATATTTGCTAAAAAAACCCTGAAATTTCCAGAATCCTGCACTTTTTTGAGAACTTTCGGGGTTTTCAGCAAATATTGCAGACATAGTCATTTGCAAACTTATACGCAAAATGTAAAACACATACCGTATTTCCTCCAAACACATACCGTATTTCCTCTAATAAGCGCCTACACCCCAACTTTGAACACCTATATCTCAGCCGAAAGCATATTTTGCAAAGCTGTTTAGAAGACATTTAGATTTGAAAAAGTGGCCTCCATGGCGCAGTGCGTAAGCGTTTGTGTTTTCAGCCCAAAATGATGTGTGGGTTCGATCCCACGTGGTGACACGTTATTTTTTTGACTTGTTTGGCCAGTTTTAGAGGTAATTAAACTTTTTGATGCCACATCCGAGGGAGTCAGCGACCCGAATTACCCATAGAACTGGCCAAACAAGTCAAAAAAAGTAAAGTGCACGTATGCGGGATCGAACCTGCGCACCCTTTTATGACCACAAAATCTGTGACGCTAGGGGGCGCACCCATGGGCTCTTGTTAGAGGAAATACGATATTGGCTGTTATAAATGCTTTGTCAGTACAGTCGAACCTCTTTATAGTGACACCCCTGGGGACCGACCCCTAGGTGTCACTAAATCCGGGTGTCACTATATCGGGGTGTCACTATAAAGAGGTTCGACTGTAACCTTGCACGCAAAGAAAACGTTTGATGAATAAAATTGGCTTTCTTGAAAGTTTTCGAAAGTCTTGGAAGGAATATGTTTGACCGTAAAACAACATGTCATTTTTGCAGAAGAAAAATTAGTACTAATCAATTGTTAGTCGAAATGAATTTTCAGAAGTTTCATCGCTTTTTGCTCGTTATTATTGAGTTTGTGAAAAGGATCCAGAAATTTGTGTCGCAATTGTGTGCTGTCACTATGAATCGTCGAGCAGAAAATCGTTTGTTAAACAAGAACAGGAAGAGGAATAATGAACTGATGTTGCTATCTGGTAATAACTTAAATGACGCTAGGAAGCTTTCGGAAGGAATTGATGAAGGTGAATCTTTCATTTTACCATTTATTTATACCTAATATTTTTGTTAATATTCACTTGCTTACGCTTGCAGATGGACCTCCACCTACTAAGTCTGCCAAAGAACTGTCTAAGGATCTGCTTTCCAAAGTAAAAGATGCCAGGAACGAAAAGCTGGAGCCACAGCTAATCCTTACTCTTGCCAAATTGAATGGAAGGCTGCCGCATACAGACGACTTTGGAAATCTTATTCAGTATTCACTGATTGGAAACTGTGTCAAGCGACCAATTTGGATGCACATCAAAAATCTAAGAGGATTTCTCCAGGTTGTGCTACTCAGAGTGAATTGCTTTGAGCGCCATATTGTAAGTAAAGGCCGGTTTTAATTTTGACTCTGCTACTATTTCTAGGTCCATGATGCCGATCAGCCTAGCTTTATCGACTCTTTCTTTGAAAGGACATGGATAAGGATGGACCCTTCTATCGACAACCGAGAATTGTTTTGGAAGAGAATAACTACTGTTCCGCAGTCCAGGAAGCTTTTGCTGAAGAAGAAAATTTCGGTTTACATTCTTTTACAGCTGATAAGGGGGTTACTAAATCCAAAATTATTCTTAGGAATATGGTGATCCGCTAGAAGCGCTTCGTGGGAATGATATCAAATTGGACTTACTCATGACACTTGAACAAATGGCTGATCATGGTATTTTCTTGCATCTCGAAGCATTAATTACGAACTAAGAGTTTAGGATATCCACTTGGCGAGGAATACGACGAGGTAATATAGGAAAGTACTTCTTTTATTGAGCTGAAGTTTTTAGGAAACGGGCATCGACATTCGACCAACGAAGCAGAAGTATCGCAAAGTTAACAAGTCATCTCCCATTTTTGTGCTAGACTGTGAGATGTGCATGACCTCGAACAAGCGTAGTGAACTAACCAGGATATCAATCGTAAGTTGTCGTGTTGGTGTTTTTCCCGATGAATATAAAGTCTAAAAATTGATATCGTAAGGTGAATGAAGAGGGCGAGATTTTGCTTGATACTTATGTGAAGCCGACCAACGAAATAACTGATTACGTGACGGTAATTTTAACTAACTAATCTACCCTCAAGTATATTTTTGTAACAATTATCCCTTTTCAGCAGTACAGTGGAATAACTAAGGAAATGCTCAAAGATGTCAAAGTACGCCTCCTTGATGTTCAAAGGGCCGTATCTTCCATTTTGCCGGCCGATGGGATTTTGTGTAAGCCACCTTCTCTTACAAGAGAACCTTTAAGAGTGTCCTTTTTCAAAGAGTTCATTGAGATCTTATTTGCAAATTCGTGTAGAGTATCCGAGAGTACTATAACAAAGTGCTGCCTCTTTTTCGAGGTTTCGCTAAGAATCAGGTAGGCAGAGACTTCCGAAGTTCGCCGAAAACCGTGATAGGGGATTATGGTTAAGAGACTCCACGAGTCTCTGTCTCCCTGATTCTTAGGGTAATATTGAAAACGGGGCAGTTCTGCATTATAGCACTTTCGGGTGCTCTACACGAATCTGCGAAAAAAGTTCTCAATGAACTCTTGGAAAAGTACACTCCTGAAGCTTCCCATGTTAATCCACTGTAAAACTTCTTTTTAGGTGGTCATAGTCTGGAGTTTGATCTGAAAGCTCTACAACTATCTCATCCGTCAGTCGAAATGGCTTATACCGTATTCTCTCTAATAGAACCGCACTCTCTATTTGAACCACACTCTCTATTAGAACCACGCTCTCTAATAGAACCACACCCCCAAGAGGGGTTGTGAAATAGAACCACACTCTCTAAAGAACCACGCTCTTTAATAGAACCACACCCCTTAACACTTTCAAGCTGCGCCAACGGCAGTCTAACTCCAATGGATTCTCGAAACCTAGGAGAATCTCTTGAAGGAGCTCATCGTGGAGTCATTCAAATCGTGCGGAGTTCCCAATGCCACCGATGGATATGAGGACGACGCCATTCACTCCTTCAAGAAAGTTGGGCCGGTTCCGAGTGGTCGAGGCAAGGTGAAGCTCGCGTAAGACGAGAAGAAGTTGGCTGAGCCGATACAAGAAATCGGTCTTGAGGAAGCGCGAAAATAGAAGATATATTTCTAGAGTGTTGATGACCTTTGGGACCTGTTCTGGTTTAGGGGGCACGCCTATTTTTAATACATATTTTTTATTTTTTAGGTCGATCAAGTTGATTATGGTGACCGGGGTGACAATAACCCCCTTGATTAACAAAATTACTTTTTTAAATTATTCATATAGGTTATTGATATAACCATGACTGCCATAAGCAACAAAAATAAATAAAAAGTATAGTTAAATAAGCGTCCTCCCTAAACCAGACCAAGTCCGAAATAAAGAATTTATGCGCATATGCTGCAATGCTTAAATATCTTCAGAAGGTTGAAAAATAGAACCACACTCTCTATTAGAACCACACCCCCAAGGGGGGTTGAAAAATAGAACCACATGTGGTTCTATTAGAGAGAATACGGTAAATCAATTAGCTCATCGATTTTTAGGTATTGCATTGATCTGGCGCTGCTGTTCAATTTCTCTGGCAATGCTCGATCAAGGTATCTTTACTTTGGTGATACTGATTGTATTCATTCCGGTTTGCATGCAGAACTAGTCTGCGTACCCTCACGTCGATTTTCTTGGGTGAAAACATCCAGGATGCCAAAACGGGACACTGTTCAGTGGAGGACGCCCTAGCAACATTGAAACTACTAAAATTGAAGATGGAGAAAGGGTTAGTCTTTTGGTAATGAAAAGAATTACCTGGTTAGAAGTTTAGATTCGCGTTTGGTAACGTGCTCTATGATTGGGTATTCAAAGATTTCGCAACAGCCAATGGAATGGATGAATTCGGAAAACGATTAAAGAAATTGGCGGAAACACCAGAGAAAAAACCAATTCTTCACGCAAGCAAAATGGGTTGCATTGAAAACTTTGCCTTCACTCCAGAGGAGACCATGGATGGTATTGACGAAAATGATCTGTTTGATTTCACGTTAGTTCTGTATCTTTCTTGTTTGTGACTTTAACAATATTTTTCTATAGGAAAGTAGTTAGCATTGAGAAAGGGCATCCAAAAACAGCAAAACTGAATGAAAGTATAGAGCCGTCAAAGAAGAACGTGTTGATTGCCATTGATAATCCTGATGATTTCGTTGAAGAAAGTGAAAAGTAAGCAAATTGTTTGGAGCTTTAACCTTATTTATTTATTCAATGATAGTTTTGTAGGTGTAAGGTGCTGAATTCTGGTTTGGGTGAGGTCGACTTCTTCCAAAAACAATTAGCTCCTCTTTTGATGCAATACAGTGTCAGCCTAGTGGAAGCCAACTGTGATAAGCAGGAAATCACCAACAAAGATATTGATGTTCTTGTCAAATCCATGGTGGACGGCACATGCTTGAATGGTAGGTGCTTATTCTGGCTTAGTTTCCTAGACTTCAATGACGTCATGTTTTATGCATTTAATTTTAAGGTCTCTTCATGCTGCTGATGTCTACCAAGAAAAAGTCCATACTTTACTTGAAACTAAAAAAATAACTTAAAGGTGCCAAATGCTCATGATTAGTCAAGTCTTGTTGTTGTCTCTCTTTGTTGTTGATCTTGTTTTGGTCGAATAAAAAACTTTCGTGCTTTAAGGTTAAAGAACCGTGGGTTTTTAGTTCGTAGTTTGGAAAGTGACCAATTGAAAACATCTCTTATTAGAATATTTGAATCTTTCTACAATTCTGTAGGTTATATGGTTTGGCTACATGTTCAAACTCTGTCCCTCCAACTTACTTTTTTCCCTAATCATTGAACGTGCGTACGTGTCTTTCAACTGGATTTCTAAGAAATCCATATTTAAACTTAAATATTAGGCCTTGTTTTGTTAGAGACCAGGCTGAAAAATCCGTGAAGAAGTTCAATGATTAGAAAAATTTTCTAAATTGGCGGGGACAAATTTTTAACAGCTGACAATGCCTCTTTAAAGTATTTTTTAATTCTTCAAATTTTTGTACCGTTGTTGTGATAATAATCCTCCATGTAGAAGCAGTACGTTCACATCTATTTTAAAAAGCCACTCGCCCTTTACATTCTCCTCTGGGAGCCATCTGCCGCTTGAGAGTGCTGGAGAGAGAATGTCCAACTGGCATCATTCGCTTTCTCTCTTATGCATATAGAGCTTGCATTCCCAATCTTTTCTCTCGCTCTTTTTCGACTAATCTACAGAGACTCTACTCTTGTCCTTTCTGTCCCTTTCTTGTGTTTGGACAAGAATGCCCTCTGAGTGTGTGTAAAGCCTAACACCTAGCTTGGTCCGTTGCCTGAAACTGTTTATCTGGTTCTTTTAGCACTCATTTATCGTTATTGTGATTTCATTACCTTATTGTAATCATCATTATATACAACTTTTTAACTGTTTTCTAAACGAAGCAATTTTTCAAAAGGTTCAAATTGTTTTACCTAGAGTTGTAGAAATTCCCGGACATATAGAAAACCCGGGAATATTCCCGGAAGATTGGGAATATTCCCGGGAATATTCCCAATATATGGGAAAATACCGGGAAACCCGGGAATATTCCCAATATAGGGGAAAATACCGGGAAACCCGGTAATATTCCCAATGTTCCCGGGAATATTCCCATTGTACAACCCTAGTTTTACCCCGCCGAATTAATTTTTTACCCCGCCAAATTTGAATTTTGAGCAAAATACTCATTTACCCCGCCAAATTCAAATTTGGCGGGGTAAATGAGTATTTTGCTCAAAATTCAAATTTGGCGGGGTAAAAAATTAATTCGGCGGGGTAAAACTAGGGTTGTACAATGGGAATATTTTATAGTCAAAAATAGGCTTGGCAGTTAGGGGTCCGGGCGGGAAACGGGAATGGGAATTTGAAAAAAAATTGCTCCTGCGGGAAACGGGAATGGGAATTCCAAAATTTCGGGAATCCCGACGGGAAACGGGAATTTGTTAAATAAGAGAGAAAAGCCAAAATTCTGCGATTTTTTCTTCAAACAAATCAAAACAAACAAATCAATAAAGTCTACGGAGGCTATGTGACAGTAGCGTCAAAAATTTTAAACGTTGTTTTTATTCTGATCCTATATTTTAGACAGATACTCAGCCCGGTTAAACAAAGCATACATAATCAGTCATGCTTTTGGAATTTTTTTTGTTCAAGATCTTAGTTTTCGGAACCGAAATTCTTGAGTTAGGATATTCAATGGGCATAGGCGTTTAGCCTATTTTCAAATATTATTTTGGATTTCCGGCATTCTGTTTTCTTCCGATTTTTTACAATTTTTCTTTTCAGCTCCGGTTAACCTCTAGGCAAAGGTTAGTCGGCAACCGGACAATTAGCATAATTTGTGCAATTCGTCCGCGGACATTTGACATAATTTTTCGGTATGATTCGGGCAAAACAACCGAATCATACCGAAAAATTATGCTAAATGTCCGGTTGCCGGTTAGTCTCCCGTATATTATGACTGGCCCACAAATGTGCCCCAAATTAATAGAAAACACAAAAACAGAATGCCGAAAATTACAAAAGTGTTCAAAATATTCCAAACGGCGATAACCATCTTTTTTTTATCAAGTTATCTCCTCATTAACCAAAACACCTTTTAGCCTGAATGAATATCTACCAAATCCTGTAAATCCATTGACTAATGAGCTATTTTTTGCGTAATTTTGTTGATGCGTACTCTTCAACTGCCTACACACCAAACAATAGAAAGGACTATGTTGTAGCCAACAATTTTGTGGATGACGGTACTTCTTCACCCTGCCCAAATTTGCCCTTTGAGTCATCTCACTTGACTGAACTATTTGGAAGTGATGATGGGGGTGGAGCAAATGCACTTCAACTTGACTTCCAAGCTTATTCTGATCATAAACACAAATGTCGGAACAGGTATTCAAAGCTCCTTCTTCTATATGCCAAGCAACTTCACAGAAGCGGCATTCTCTACTCAGCAAATGCTGATCTGGATGCTATTGCAATGCAACAAGGTTTGCGGTTTTGCTATCTAATATATAAAATCGCTATAAAGAAAGAAAGGTACCGTATTTTCTCTAATTGTCGTTTTCGGGCAGCAATTACAAGCATGTATTTATTCTCAAACTTCTGGTGGCCTAAATTTTTTTGAATTTTTTATTTTTTTTCATTTCTACCAAAAATAAATTGGCCGATTTTCGAAAACTCTTCCAAGCTTTTCTTATAGAGCTCATAATTTTGCGAAAAACGGCCACTATAATTAGGGGGAGAGGAGTGGTAATCAGAGGGAATTTCCGATAGTTTATTTTTTTTGTCTTGTTAAAGAAATGTTCTTAAAAATGTATGAATTGAATTATTGCCCCTTCTCAGTTATTTTTAGACAGGAATCTTAGATTTTTTTTCGTAAAAAAGAACATTTTGAAATTTTGACTACTTTTGAAGAAAAAAGTCATTTTCTATTCAGTGATTACTGACATTTGAAAGCGAAAAAAAAATTTTTGACGTGAAAACTCAAAAATAAAAAAGATTAAAGGTCCGAAAAAAGAACAATTTTTTTAAAAAGGATTTCCAAGAGTCCTGGTTTAGAGTACTTTATAAAATGTAAATTTATACTGGTTTAAAATTCAAAAGGTCTCGAGTTCGATTCCCACTCGCAGCATAAATTTTGCAATTTTAACTAGTTATCCTAATTCCAATTCTACTTGTCTTTCAGAGTGCCTGCAAAACAATGTGGGCGAAAAAATGTCATCAGAAGCCCAACAACAATGGCGCAAATGCATTGCAGCCGGCGAATTCGAACTAGATGTATTATTGGAAGCTAATAAATACATTTCTGTGATTGCCCCACCTTCTTGTTGGTGCTAATACTCTTGCTCAAACTGCTGTGCTTAGGTAAAACTACTTTTTTGGCGCTACCCAGTTTCATTAATTAGATATTACAATGAAGTACTGTTTCGAAAAATTCAAAGTTCGCCAAATAAGGGTTTCGCCAAAAAAGGTTCAGAGAAAGAGCATGTTTGAAAACAACCTGTTTGAGAAAACATACATCTGGAACCGGGACATGTCTATAACAGCTTTTGACCTCTAGCTACTCCTGACCTACAAAACCATCATTTTTTTAACCATAAGACGGTCAAAAGCTGTTATAGACAAGCTCCTGTTACACATGTATGTTTCTTAAACTGGTTGTTTTCAAACATAATCTTTTTCTAAACCTGTTTTCGGCGAAACCCATATTTGGCGAACTTTGGCTTTTTTGAAACAGTACTTTAATGTAATTTCTAATTAATAAAACTGTGTAGCGCCCTTTTTTGCCAACAAATATCTTTAAAGATTTTCAAGGTATTCCGCTTTGTTCAACTTGAGGAATGGTGATAGAAAACAAGTAAATGAAGATGATAACTTCGATAGTTCATCTCATTTAACCCAAGCTGTTCACAACTTAAATTCACCAGACCAGAATGCTCCACAACAGGTTTGCATGTTTTGGTTACCGCTTTTCCGTTACTTGTATAGTTCTCCCCTCCCCCCAAAAAATTCTCGGATTTTTTGAAAAGTGACCCAAAATCACCTCCCGAACTCATTTTTTCTGCTCAACACCATAAGAGAAGCATTTTTAGACACTTTCTTGAGCTTGAACTTTGCCAAAAAATTGACTCCCACCCTTCAGGGCTAGATGGTCATTTTAAAGTATTTTAGGGTCATTTTTGGGGGTGCACTACGTTTCACCGTCCCTATTTTCACCCTCAGCTTAGTTTTACCGTCACCTATTTTCACCGTCACTATTTTCACCATTCACTAAATCCACCGTCAGCATTTTAGGACCGCTTTTAAGATCAAAATTTTTCTAAATTTTTTAAAGTTTCGGCACCAAATTGTAGCCCTGAATGTCAGCTAAATTTTGGTACTACAATTTCTGAAAAAAACAGAAAATTTAAGTTCTAAACTGTAAAAAACGTTGATTCTGCGTTCTACGGTGATGAAAAAGTGGGGAACAGGACGATTGATCCCCGTCCAATTGATCCCCGCTGATTGATCTCCGCCGATTGATCCCCGGCCGATTGATCCCCGACAAATAAAAAATTTCATGTCATCACACCTGGACACAGACAATTGTGTCCGACGCTTTTGTTTCTGGCAGTTGATTGTGGATCACAACACGTTTGAGGTTTGTCGCTTATTTTGTTGAGGCTTAAATAGGTGAAATTGTTGATCTGATAATGTAAAACTATGTTCAAATCACGACTATGGGTCGATGCCGTCTCAAACTGGGTCAGGTCTCTTTTTTCTTCTCGCTCCAGTGACTGAAACACGGTGGAAGAGCTAACAGATTATTTATTGTTTATTTTGTCGGTTAGAGGTGTTAATGATATAATTGGCAGTTTTATTTATGCCGGGCGCAGTCGGCGCAGGGCAAGTACAAGCATTTCACCAGCAAATTTATTCTAACAAACAACGAACAAACAATTATATAACAACTATGTTAGACTATTCCACAAATGAAAAAGACATCCACCTAGCTGTATTCTAGGAAAAGCAGTCTTCAGAAAATTCATCAGTGCCACTTCGTAGTCTAAATTTGCACTTGTCGGATTGAATTCAGTCGGATTGAATTTCCACATTTTCGTATATATGGCTTCTGACTTAGACGGTAGAAGGACATATAGCAACGGCAGCACGAATCCCTGACGTTCTTCCATGATGACAAAGACCTATAACAAACAAATCATTGCTATAAACCTTAAAATGATAACCTGGTAAAAGTGTTGGGGTGAAACACTGAAGGTTCTATCAACAAAAATCTTTTTGACCAGTTTTATCCACGCCGAGGCTGCACTGCCTCCAAAGATTTAAATTCTGAAAGGAAACGATTAAGAAAAAATATTTAAGAGAAAAACAAACCGGCTCGGGTCCAGCTGTTGGCTTCCAGAGTCGGCTAATAAGAAAGTTCCTCCTCGTCCGGCTCAGGCGAATAGTACTAGCATTGGCGAGGGATGCATATAGTTGACGAGAAGCTGGCATTGGCAGTGTTTGATCAATTTTCAGCCTAGCTCTCTTGATCATCTTTTAATTGCGCAAAAGCATTCGGAATTTGTCCCTTCATGAAGTCCGGCTGGTTTCCCACTGCAGTCGAAATGATTTGAGATGGCAGCTTGAAAGTAAAGAAGAAATTATGTCTAAGGAATTATGTCTAAGAAGGAGGTTTATATAAGGAATAATCACCTCTTGCGTTTGTTCAGCTCTTTCACGTAGGGATGACCACCATAGCTCAGTTTCTGCTTCCCTTTTCCTGACAAGGTTGTTTCCGGCGTCTTAAAATTTCGGATTATCGTAAATCTAACAAAAAATCTAAAAAAACCGATGGCACCAAATCTCCGAGATGCTAATTTCTTCGCCTTCATCGCTTTCATCACTGGAGCAATACTTATTAGCTTGGTCTGAAAATAAAATTCAGCGTTGCAAGTAGAATTTGTAGGAAACTATAAACATAAAGTCAAAACAGGCAAAAAACATCTTCAGTTTACAAGATTTTGAGAATCTTTTTGAGAAAATATTTTATTCAATATTTTTAATTGAACGGGGATCAATCGTGGTGGACCCGAAAAGTGGGAGAGCGAGCGTCTAAAAAAACAACTTGCTTAATTGTCTTTCACAGTTTAGAACTAAAATTTTCTGTTTTTTTTTCAGAAATTGTGGTACCAAAATGTAGCTGACATTCAGGGCTACAATTTGGTGCCAAAACTTAAAAAAATTTAGATGAATTCAGATCTAAAAAGCGGTCTTAAAATGCTGACGGTGAATTTAGTGAACGGTGAAAAATTTCTGACAGTGAAAATAGTGACGGTGAAACGTAGTACACCCATTTTTGGGTGATTCATCACATTTTTCTTGCTGGATCTGGGCGAAAAACTCTCTAAATGCGTTTCTGTTCAAGACTCTTTCGTGCTACACGAAAAATTAACATCCCTCTAACCTAGGACTCCCAGATGTGCTTATTTTTGAATGGGCACCTTGAAAATCAGCCTTTGTTTTTTGGGCTGTATTGATTTTCGGCGTTTCCCGTTTCAAAAAGCGCCAGTTTCAAAAATGTCGGTTTTCGTCATTTGCTGTTTTCGTCATTAGCCGTTTTCGGCATTTGTTGTTTTCAGGAGCTTTTTTCGAAATATTCCGTTTTCGACAAGATGAGTTTGTGAATTTGAGTTTTTTTGGAGAAATGAGTTTGGAAATTTGAGTTTTTTGGAGAAATGAGTTTGGGAGATTTTGTTTTCGGAGGAATCTGAGTTTTCACACTCTTTCTTGGAAAGCTTCGTTATAGGTCAGTTTTGTGCTTGTTCTTTGCTGATGCATATGTACATAGAAATCATCGAAGACTCCAATTTTTTCACCGATCCTCTCTCTAGGTCTACATAACCACCCTATTGGTGCTTATACTCACTTTACTGATATACCACCTACCATACAGGCCTACCTACCACCCTACGGCATAGATTGATATCTATTTACCTATGAGTAGTTGGGGTTGGAGTTGTTGAATTTTTTTTGACCCTATCAAATCGTGTTTTGCATGAAGTTTCAAGTATGAAAGCTAGATTTGTTTTAAATTTTTTGAAGATTTTTTGGGACATCCAGGTGGATATCCACCTGATTCTAGGCTACCTATCCCGGGTTTCTGCATTTAGGTATGTGAAATCGAAATTTCGGTCTTAACAAATCCGATTCGTGATGCCATTTAAAGTTGGAAATAGTGGTTTATTAAAGATTATACCTAAATTTTGCGGGAATTTGAATTTAAGTCTGAACTAACTAACTGGAGAATTTTTTTATGTTTTACATGTTCCAAAACTTGTTTTCTGGACTAATTCGAGTATTCTGAAGATGGTTTGACAGTGGTAAAATGCCGTTTTCTGAAGTATTTTTTGAGTTTTGGGAAATAATTGATTTTGGTAAAACCAATTATTTCCCAAAACTCAAAAATTACTAGAGAAAATGGCATTTTACCACTGTCAAACCATCTTCAGCATGCCCGAATTAGTCTAGGAAACAGGTTTTGGAACCCGAAAACGTAAAAAATAATTTT
Source organism: Ditylenchus dipsaci (assembly GCA_004194705.1). Lineage (NCBI taxonomy): Eukaryota > Metazoa > Nematoda > Chromadorea > Rhabditida > Anguinidae > Ditylenchus > Ditylenchus dipsaci. The sequence continues at coordinate 21,966 of SADC01000058.1, forward strand.
GATCCAAGTGGACGACCACTTGGTTAAGTTGGTTCAGATTGAAAATTGAATTCCGCAAAATTTCTCAAAATGCAGGAATTTGGAAAGAGTGGACCAATTCGATGTGGATCAATTCGGTGTGGATCAATTCGGTGCCGCCTTAATTTATCAGACCAGCCAAATGGACATCTACCTACCCCAGGGTACCCACCCAGGGGTTTCCGATTCGGGTGGCGGAAATATCAATTTCAGTCCTAATTAACCGATTCCCTAAACGATTTAACGTCAGAATAAATGGTTTGTTTTTGATGGTGGCCAAGTTTTTATTTTTCAGGCCAGCCAGGTGGATATCCACCTGACCATAGGGTATCCAAACCAGGTTTCAGGGTTTGGTTAAGTAAAATCGAAATTAAACCTGGTTCACCACACGATTTTGAATCAGAAAAAATGCTTTGTTTTGACTTTCAGCGTGACATCTAAAAAGGATATCTAAAAAGAGACTGCAGACAGAAGTCCCCGAGATTAGCGAATTTCCGAAGGACAATACTTTTTTCTCCGCCTAATTTACTTCTTTTTCCGCCTAATTTACTTCTTTTTCCGCCTAATTTACTTCTTTTTCCGCCTAATTTACTCTTTTTTCCGCCTAATTTTGATTCTCGACACGAAATCAACCATTTTAAAAAATTTTTTGTGTGAAATTCAGGGGTGGGCAAAGACCAGATGGCTGGAGACCCACTCCGGAATGGCCAAAAGGCCAAATTATTGGTTTTTTGGGAGTTTACTAAGGGGAGTAAACTTTTTGAGAAAAAATCGATTGAGCGGATCAGATTTCGGGTCCGGTCGGCTTAATCGCCCACAACTCCACCCTGAACCACTCGGAACCACCAAAACCTGGAATTCTGAGCGATTAAGCCGATCGGACCCGAAATCTGATCCGCTCAATCGATTTTTCTCAAAAAGTTTACTCCCCCTTAGTAAACTCCCAAAAACCCAATAATTTTGGCCTTTTGGCCATTCCGGAGTGGGTCTCCAGCCATCTGGTCTTTGCCCACCCCTGAATTTCACACAAAATTTTTTTAAAATGGTTGATTTCGTGTCGAGAATCAAAATTAGGCGGAAAAAAGAGTAAATTAGGCGGAAAAGGGCCGGAGTTCGTTATATAGCATAGCCCAAAAAGTGGTTTTGACCAGTGTTTTGAACGTATTAGGCCGTAATTAGTACGAAAAACATGTTTTTAGGTGTGGGACGACACTTTTTGGAAAATATTTTTTTGACCATAAAATGACCATAAATGATCATTAATTAAGCCTAAGCCTAAGCAGATATCATAAAGACGAATCAGATTGAGCGCCATGGATAACTAAAACTAATATGTGAGCCAAAATATAAAACAGCAACAGACAAAACATAACATAAAAACTGAAAAAAAACTGAAATTTGAAAAATGTCATTTTTTGGTCAAAAAATATTTTTCCAAAAAATGTCGTCCCACACCTAAAAACATGTTTTTCGTACTAATTACGGCCTAATACATTCAAAAAGAGGTCAAAACCACTTTTCCGGCTATGCTATATAACGAACTTTAGCCGGAAAAAGAAGTAAATTAGGCGGAGAAAAAAGTGTTTTAGGCGGAAAAAAAATTAGGCGGAGAAAAAAGTATTGTCCATTTCCGAACTCATGTTTTCGACGACCGAAATATCCAAATTATTTTTTTTTGAGAAACAGAAAAATTCCAAAAAAATATTATCGAAAAACGAAAATCTCCAGAAAATTTTGTCCCAAAACGGTAAAAGATCAAATTTATATCGCTCGAAACGGCAAATGACGAAAATGGACATTTTTGAAACTGGCGCTTTTTGAAACACGAAATGCCGAAAAACAATACAGCCGTTTTTTGCGAAAAATAAACTTAATATACCAATTAATTGCCGTGACTTGGTTGGTTACGCAATAAACCTTCCTTCAAAATAGCTCTTGGGAGCTCTGCTAGAGTAAATACAGTATCCACTTGGTAAACACTAAAATAAGTTTTGCAGCGACACGGATTCGAACTGATGACCATTGGATTAGACAGTATATTCTCTGTGATGCTAGAGCTCAATCAGCGTGATTCAGAGCTGTGTGCTAAGCAACTTCAATCCCTCCTTCAACTACTACAAAATTTACCAACTGACACTTTGAGGTTTTTCTAATCTCCCAACAACTTGCTTAATTTAATTTTAAGGAATGAGCCTAGGTCTGTAGTTGAGCGAATGCACAATTTGTTAAAGCAGCTAAGGGTGGAAGGTTTGTTTGTCATTCAAAAATAAATAGACCTGATAAAATTTTCAAATCGCTTATTTATTGAGCTACTTCGGCCATTATTTACGGTTTTTATTATTATTTTAACTCACTTCTCAAAAGCCAGCCGCTGACCTTTTTGCTCATTTTTCTGGTTTTGGTGAGGGGTTGGATCCCATTTTCACCTTGGTCCACCCTGCTGTATTCAGCGAAGAAATAAACAAGGCAAAGCATGGTATCTGACTATTCACTAGACCTGACTTTCTTTTCAGGTAATGCCTCTGTGTCCACCTTTGCCAACGCTTGTATGATAAGTCTATCAGTAGCGTATGGACATCCTGAATTTATGCTCTCCACTATTTGTGCCCTACTCTGTGATGCTAAGAAAAACATCCCTTTTAACCAAGTGAACTATTTTAAATTTAATATTATTCAAGTCGCTTTACCACTATCGAAAAATTATTTTTAAGCTTTCTTCTGACTGCAACTTACTGCCCAAAAACTTTCAAAATCTTGCCTTAACTGTCCAAAAAAATGTCCAAAGAGGAGTACACATGCCTGAAAGGTTGAATTGAGTATGCTTGTGTGAGCATCCAATGTTAACGAATGTTTTTAAGTGAGCACCTACTTCAATGGTCCAATTTATCAAAAAGTGGCGACTTCCTGTGTGATTTTGAGTTACTCTTTCCGTCCAGTCAGTCATCTATGTCTGATTTTCACGGTGCCGATGGCGCTCTCGCCATGGCTAATGGATCATTGGTCTCTAATGGTATTTTTCAGAATGTTTTTTTATTTATGATCGCCTTTATGTCTAATTGTTGTAGGATCATATGTATTTGTTTTGACAATGTATGGATTGGTAAAGACAGGTCAGTTTAGCTGTTAAGATATAAAAAAATTAAATGGACCAAATTATAGGCACTGGACTTACTGAAACCAAAAATGGTGAAATTCTAACATGCAACGAACTTCTCAAATACAGGTAGATTTTCGTGAGTACAGTCAGCTCGAGCTGATCCCTTTTCATGTTATTAAAAAGACTGTAACTGAGATGAAACAGCAAATGTTTAAAATCCTACAGAAAATGCTGGATTAGGCATAGAGACACTTTTTGATTTTATTAAACGAACAAAGCTTCTTTTTCCGCTAATCGTAGTGTTAAATAATATAGCTCATTTATATAGCTCATTAGAAACTAGAGAATTTGGGCTACATGCTGATGTAAAAACAACAAATTTACGATTAGAAAAACACATATAAATACTCGTTTGTACGATTAGCAGTAAAAAGATGCTTTTTAGCGGCAAAAAAAGCTTTGTGACGCTACTGGTATATTCAACACCACGGGGCCTATTAAGCTAAAGCCTAATCCTAATACCAAGCTTTTTTATCATTACTTTGAGGATGTTCGGATGTTTTTTTCTGTCCTAAGCCTAGGCCTAAAGCCTAAAAAACATCTAAAAAAAGCTTGGCGTTTTGGTGTGACGTTTAGTGGTTTTTGGGACATTTGTCCCGCTAAACGTCCGTATGCCGTGTTAAAAAATCAATTTTTGAAATTTAAAAATTGATTTAGTTTTATCCTCGGGCACAGAATATGCTAAAACGTTTCTAACATAAAAAGGCACAAATTGAAAAAAAAGTTTTAAAAACCACTAAAGGTCTACGCACTGATTTCGACATCAAATTTGAACTTTTGTACTTTTCCGTGACTTGCCTTCCTTTTAAAGCTAGAAAAAATTCATGGTATCATATATTTGCGGGAGTTAGCTCTATATGTTAAAAAAATTAAGCAGGAAACTTTATTGGAGGATTTTCAGGTGATCAGCCACCGACTGAAAACCAATATAAAATATTTAACAAAATTTGGTTTTTTCAGTGAAGGATCTGTTCTGCTAGTATGCAATGAGTCGCTGTACCTGCGACGTAAACACTCTTCCCGGCTCTGGGTTTTGGATGTTGAATCATTGAGAGAAATTGGCGAAATAATGTTGCCCAATTTGTTGTCTGAAGGTGTGCTCTTCTCGGATGGCAGAAGTTTTTATCACGCTCTCCTGGACGACCAGTGGAACTTTACTGTAAGTGATTTTTGTCATTTTGAGGGTCAAATATGTTGACCGAATTGTTTTAAGACCACCCTGCTGGACGACGCCACATTCACACCAGTGCCTGGTCAAAAGGCCAGGCAAAGCAGTCGCCTTATAGAAATTGGCTACACAGCGATCGGGGATGTCAATGATTTCCAAGCAAATCTGATTAAATCAATTCCATCATCCCTTCAAGGTTAGCCCTTCATTCGGTGATTGAAAAGATTAGAATCTTGCAGGAATAGTTGTTGACATCCAGTTGAGTTCTGAGATTGGTTTTATCCTAACTAGACATGGAAAAGTGTTTTATGCAGGACAAGGAATGGACTTCGATCTTCAGGTTTGGGTTTTGCTTAATTTTATGAAATAAAGTGTGTCGGTGTCTTGTTGAGCTCAGTGAGAATCTCTCTGAAAAATCTGGCACTTATGCTGTTTAGCTCTCTTAAATCCTTTTGAAAGTGATTGAAAAAAGACGTTTTAAACTACATTTTTGCTAAAAATGATAAAAGAAATAATCGTAAACAGTTTCTGATCTAGAAATTTATTCCTTTCTTCAAAAAAAATTCACTTCAGTTCCTCGAAGCCATATGGTTTTTTAGGGTATTTTAGGGTCATTGTTAGATATTCACCATTTTAAGGCTTAAGCTTAGGCAGGGGTAGGACAGATTATGTTAGGAAGCAAACACGTTTTTCTTACTTTTATACTTGATAAAGCATGTTTGAGTCTTTCCTAACATACGCTGCCCTATCCTTGCCTAAGCATACAAATGTGATATGTAACCAAAACTGACCCTAAAAAGAACATCTGGCTTTAAAGAACTGAAGTCAACTTTTTTAAAGAAAGGCCTAAATTTTGGGGTATAGACGTTTGGCTACAAATGTAACATTTTTGGCGTTCTGCCCTATGTTCTGTTTTAGCCACTTAGGCCTACTTAGGCCTACTTAGGCTTAGGCCTTAGGCTTAGGTTTAGGCTTAGGCACCAAAAAATTTTCTTACGAACTACAAAATGGCTGAAAAAATAAGCCTAAGTGGCTTAAACAGAACATAGGGCAGAACGCCAAAAATGTTACATTTGTAGCCAAACGTCTACTCACCTAAATTTTAGGATGAGAAACAATGGCTAAAATTCATTTGCGCCCTCAAAATGCTCATTTACGCCCTCAAATCAATTATTTACGCCCTCGAATTTGAAAATTGATCAAAATGCTCATTTACGCCCTCAAATTGCTCATTTACGCCCTCAAATTTATTCTTTGCGCCCTCAAATCGATCAAATTGGGTGGGAATTCCCTATTTTAGATGGCAATATTTTCAGAACTCGAATGTCTGACTGTGTTTAGACTTTCCAAACCGGTATCTTCAGTTCCCCTGAGCCGTTCTGTAGGAGAACGCATGAGGAGCTCACTTGAGCGACCCTGAGAGCCGCAAAAAATTTGCACTATATCGAGGTTCGCACTGAATCGGGGATTGACTGTACCAGAGAGAGAGAGGTAAGTTTTCTCAGGCGGAGGTGAACTGGTGATGGTACCTAGGTGAAGTACCTATGTGGGTACCAAGTGGTCGTCCACTTGGATCAAAAATTTTTTTAACGTTTTTGATGTTCCGAAACCTGTTTTTGGATTTATTCGGGCATGCTGAAGATGGTTTGACGGTGTAAAATGCCGTGTTCTCAAGTATTTTTTGAGTGTTGTGAAATAATTGATTTTGATGAAATCAATTATTCACCAAAACTCAAAATATACTCGAGAACACGGGATTTTACCACTGTCAAACCATCTTCAGCATGCCCGAATTAGTCCAGAAAACAGGTTTTGGAACATGAAAAATGTAAAAATTTTATGATATAAGTCGACGATCAGCTGGTTTCGCTGGTTGAGACTAAAAAATTTGAATTCCCGCAAAATTTTGGCTAAAATAAGCATTTTGGTCGATTTGAGGGCGTAAAAAAGAAATTTGAGGGCGTAAATGAGTAATTTGAGGGCGTAAATGAGTAATTTGGGGGCGTAAATGAGTAATTTGAGGGCGTAAATAAGCATTTTGATCAATTTCAAATTTGAGGGCGTAAATAATTAATTTGAGGGCGTAAATGAGCATTTTGAGGGCGTAAATCACCTATAGCCAGAAACAATTTACAATTGTTTCTTTTAGGCTAAACTCCCTTATTCGGTGCCCTTGCAAAAGCACATAGAAACATGTTTTCTCAATGTTTTAAAGCCTTTTGTGTGTGAAAAACATGTTTTTTTCACCCAGACGACAAAAAAATCGACTTTTTGTCTTGGGGGACCAGGATAAAGGGTACTTGAGGGTATCTAGATTACCTAATAGATAGAATTTAAACATAGGGGGAAGCGTGCCACCTTTTTCACCAAAAATTTTAAGTTTTAATAGTGATCAATGATGATCACCTTAGTCAACATTGCTTCTATGATTACTAATAGATGGTTAACAGAATTTTAATGATTATCATAATAAACATGTAAAAATATAAACAAATTTTTGGTGAAAAATCGGTGGCTGAAAAAATATTTATTTTTTAATTTAAATCAGGTCAAAGCTTTTTTGGGCAAATTTTCTTTTTATAGGCAAATTTTGCTATTGTCTAATTAGCTTTAAATCTTTTATCTTTTTTTTCAAAGTGATAATATCATAAGACAGATCTGCAATCATAGCTTTTGATGAAGTACCATTCATTAGATTATTTTTTTTAAATGTAAAACAATAAGGTCAAAGCATGAAGGAAGTTAGAAAAATAAGTCGATTAATACTTTTACATGTTTGTGTTTAAAAAATTAAAGCTAATTAGAAAAAACCAAAATTTGCCGAAAAAGAGTATTTTTGGCCCGAAAAAGCCTTTTCCGTTAAATCAGTCCAACACGATACAATGTGGCCCATGCGAAAAAATGAATATGAGCATGTTTTTTAACCACATGCTTGAAATTTTATCCTCATATCTGTTATCGTTCAAAAAAGCTTTTTATACACAAAAAACCCAAAAAAGACAGATAAAAAATCGGAAAAAACAACAGGGGGACTGAGGCAAAAAAATAGACCGGTTTTGGCATTAAGGCACGATTTTGCCAGAGGGGGGGGGTGGGGTGCTCTATTAGAGGAAATGCGATATGTGGGTGTGCGCATCTCAACTACAAGCCTCCGAAGGGGCGCAGGGGCTTGAGAAGAATGCTTGCGCACTCACTTACCTTAGACATGATTCCAAGCAAGACTCTTTATCAAAATGCTAAAAAGTTTCTTTTCGCCCAATTCTAGTAAGAAAAACTAGGTAGAAATTAAAAAATATGGAATTCAGGTACCTCCAGAACCCTTGACCTTGGTAGCCCAAGGCAAAAAGTCGATTTTTGGTCCAAAAAAATTTTGTCGACCGGGTGAGAAAACATGTTTTTCACACATTAAAAGCTCTAAAACATCGAAAAAACATGTTTCTGGTGCTTTTTACGAGGGCACCGAATAAGAGAGTCCGGCTTCTTTTATCATGTTAAGCTGAAAAAGACTAATTCAGACGTCTTTTTCGGTCACTTTCCAAAAATATTTTAAGGGGCACCTAAACAGCATAAGTACGAAATTCTCATTGTCTCATTTCCGGGGTGTGTCAAGAAATTAGGACACTTTCAACCTCCAAACCTTTTTATTATGACGCAAGTCCGTCATTCTCAAACGCAAATCAACTTAAATTGTCATAAAAAAATTTTGGTATATAATTTCAAAAACACGATTTTCGCGCAGTCTGCAATATGGTTTGGGCCTTGCTTATCAAAAAGTGCTGGTTACAGACCAGGACTCAAACCGCACGGGAAATCAAGCGAAAACCGTGCTTTTGATATTTTATACCAAAAACATTTCTTATGAAAATTTAAGCTGATATGCGTTTACACAATTTCGGATTTAAGTCATAACAAAAAGTGTGGAGTGTTAAAAGTGTCCTACTTTCTTGGGACCCCAGTACATGTGAAAATACACATTTTTTGTTTTCACAGGACACAAACCTAACCTGGACAGAGCTACCTTTGATTGAAACGATCGTAGGAATGACTTGTCACAGCAACTGCTTAATCCTTCGCTCTGGTTCTGGTCACTTGTGGGAAATGGGGTCATTAACTGATTTCTTCGACAACCAGCACCATTCTAAAACACCCACTAAGAAGGCTAGGAAGATCCGTATTCCAAACAAGTGATATTTTGATTTACCATTCCAATAATTTTTACAAATCAAATTGCAGAAGGAGGTGCACAAGTGTAGCCAGCACTGCTGGTTGCATGGGCTATGTCACTGATAATGGCCGGTGTTTCTTTTACGGCCGACACGTGATCACATCACAGGATGAAGGTCTGGACTCTATTCCAGCAGTATTGCTCTGGGAAGACTCACGCAGTTATTGTCAGCAAAAGTGGCATGCTCTATACCTCTGGTCTCAACAACATGAATCAGTGTGGACGCGAAGAAGTTGGTTCAAATTTTAAAACCCAGATCACTGTTAGCAATTTGACTCCAATTGCCGGAGTTATCGACTACGATAGAAAAACTTTGACCTGAGCTTTTTTTGGAGTTGGCCAGACTTGCGGACAACATTTTGCGGACGAAATGCTTGCGGACCAAATTTTGCGGACGAAAATTTGCGGATAAAGATTTGCGGACGAGACTTTGCGGACCAAATTTCGCGGATGCAACATTTGCGGACCGACTTTTGCGGATAAACTGAAGCTTGGCAGAAAAGGAGCAGAAAAAAGAAGGTATCTCAAGCCGGAGTGAAGGATGACAGCATTAAAACTAAGTTAGTCGAACCTGTGACTTAGGCGATGCTTATATGAAGTTCGCAAATTCTCGTCCGCAAATCTTTGTCCGAAAGTCTTCGTCCGCAAATGTTCGTCCGCAAATCTTGCGTCCGCAAGATTTGATCCACAAAAGTTGAGGCGCAAAACCTCATCCGCAAAGCTTTGTCCGCAATAATCACGTCCGGAAACACGCATCCGCAAAATATTGTCCGCAAGTCTGGCCAACCGCTTTTTTGGATAATATTTTTTGAAACACTCTTGGCTCTTAAAGGGGCATGCCCACGCTAATAAGAGGTGGTGCCCGGGAATTCAATTTTTTTTCCTGATCATTGAACTTCTGTACGGATTTTTCAACTTGGTTTCTAACAAAACAAAGCCTAGAATTTAATTTTAGGTATAGTTGTGTTAGAAACCAAGTTGAAAATCCGTACAGAGGTTCAATGATTAAGAAAAAAATTTGAATTCCCGGGCACCACCTCTTATTAGCGTGGGCATGCCCTTTAAAGGGGGGGGGGGTGCACATCGAGAAGCGAATATTTTGAACTCTCAGGTTCGATTCCCACTGGCTGCACGCGCTATTTTTTTAGCCCATTTTTAGTAGGTTAACTCACTTATAGGGTCAAAAAGTATCGAGCAGTCTATTGCAACCGTTTCCAACACTGCTTTACTGTCAGCAGCTGCCTTAATTTCGCGATTTCATGCATATGACCATCACAATAAAGGGAAACCAACGATAAACCATTTATTTTGGTTTTCATCACCTCTTCCTCTACTCATTTTACTGACTTCTCGCAAAGTTATAGAGTTAGAATTTAGGTGCGCCTCTAGGTTACCAACTTACATTTCGCCAACGGCTTCTTTTTACCAACGTCGTCTTTTTACTGCTACCTTCCTATTACCAACGATTCTTTTTACCAATAACTCTTTCTGTTAATAGATTCTTTTACCGGTACCATTACTTTATCTATACATGATACTATTCATACAATTTTATTAGCTAAAATATAAATAACTACCGTATTTCCTCTAATAGTGGCCATGGGCTACTATTGTTCAACCTCCCGAAAATCGGAAAAATTCGTACTCGATCTCGAGATTTGCGGGTGATCAACCAAGATTTGAAAAGTGGAAACAGTAAAGCTCGTGAGAGTTAAAGGACCTTGTCTCTTCCTTATCATGGCAATTTCAAAGGTTTGAATGCGCGCGGGACCACATAGATTTTGTCAATAATGTTTTCGAATTATTTTTATTTGCATTTTAAATTTAAAAGGTTATGTTCTATTCGATATAATGTCACCTAGTGACAGTAATAGCTGCGGAGCAGTGAAAGTCGGATAAGTTGTCCGATATGGCATTGTCAAGCGACGTTGGGCTCGACTAGTCAACAGTTCTAAGTTTTGAACAAATTTTCAAATTTATTTCTAAACAATCAGCGCAAACAAAAAAATAATTCGGCATTATTTGTCAAAATGTGTATGGTCCCACGCGCATTCAAACCTTACAAATTGCCGTGATATGGAAGAGACAGGGTCTTTTAAGAAAATGCACTAAACAGGTCTGCAAACTAATTGCTCTACGCTGAGATACAGATGCTCAAAGTCGAGGGGGGGCTACTATTAGAGGGTGGGCTACTATTAGAGGAGATACGGTAGCGTGGTTTTATTGCAACAACTATCCCTTGTAAGTATTCTTCTGGAGTCATATATCTAGCTAAAACTCTTAGGAAGCGCAATACTTGTTCCTTGATTCTCTCACCGCATTCTATTGCGTGTGCATGCCGGCTTCTACCTCCTCTATTAGTCAACCAGTCATAATAATCATTCTCAAAGTCGGAAGAGTGAGAAAATCGTAGCTTCATCATAAACTCCCACATTTTCACGTGAAATCATTAACAAGTCTTTTTAAACGGCTGTTATTGGCCTCGTTAAAGTTGTTTGATCTTGGGCGACCGTTGAAGACAAGGTCATACACATTCCACGGTTGATGTGCAAACATAGGTTCAATGCCGTGACCACCAATATAAGTGTTGTAAAACCAATAAAAAAGTGGTTGCAGCTCCGGTACATCCACCATATCTGCATAGAAAACATTAAATAGTGTAAACTAATTTTTTGAATTTATGTTAGACTAAAAATATTGTTAACAAAAAGTATTAAGAATAAATTAAAAATTGAATAATAAAAAAGTAATTAAGAAAGATTGATAATCAATTAATATAACGGCCCCCTGGCGGGTTAATAAAATGGATCAAATTGAATTTCCGCACCAAAAGTGTGAAATTCCGCACCAAATTAATTAAATTCCGCAAAATTCAAATTCGTTCTAAAATAGTGAATTTCCGCACCAAAATTGTGAAATTCCGCACCAAATTTTAAAAAAAATTATTTATGCCTTTTTCTGTCCAAGACCAACCAAATTTTGCAAGAATTCAAATTTTTTAGTCTGAAAATTACTTGGATTGCTTAGAATCCCAACCCGGAATGGTCACAAGCCCATTGTCTGTGTCAGATCTACTTCGAACTCAATAACTCAATTTATTCAAACTCAATAACTCAATTCATTTCACTCCTGTAACAACAATAGCAGCAACAACAACAAACATTCAAATCAGATTCTTTCAAGAGCATTAGGCACCTTTTTTTCTTATTTCCTCTTGGCATATTTGTGCTAAATAAAAACATGTGTTGAAAACATGAGAAACCGAAATTCCGGCGACATAATTAGAACTGCCTAGAACTGCCTTCCATGAACGAAAAAAGAGACAATGCTCAACTTTTTATACACGATAAAACAGCACAGACAATGAAATAAAAAATTTGGTGCGGAATTTCACAATTTTGGTGCGGAAATTCACTATTTTTAGAACGAATTTGAATTTGGTGCGGAATTTAATTAATTTGGTGCGGAATTTCACACTTTTGGTGCGGAAATTCACTTACAGCCTAATAAAATAAATAACGGCCGGCCGTTATATTGAGCAAATACGGTATACAGCGAAAATGAACTGAACTCATAGGCGAAATTATATTAGCGGTAAAAAGAATCTATTAGTAAAAAGAGTTATTGGTAAAAAGAATCTGTTGGTGAAAAGAAGATAATGGTAAAAAGGATACCATTAGTAAAAAGAGTCACTGGTAAAAATAAGACGTTGGCGAAATGTGAATTGGTAACCTAGAGGCGCACCAGAATGTCAAGGGAAATCACAAGGATATTACTTAACACAAAATCGGTTAAAAATTGGGTAGCTTGCGAAGATCAGACCCAGCGACAAAAGAGTATATTTGAAGGGTAGGATGGCACGGAATCAAACAGTTTTGGATTTCAGCTCTAACTAACTTTTACTTTTTTTCTTTTGCGATAGCTTAAAGGGGTATGCTCGCCGCCGATGGGATATTTTAAAAGGCGGTAAATTTAAAAAAAGAATTATTTTAAAATAAAAATTTCTTGAGCACTTTTCAGGCAATATATATTCATGAAGAGCTCGCCTAACTAACAGTATAGGTGGCTCGGTGGTAAAGCATTGGTGTACTGTGAAAGTCGTAAGTGCACTCAGGGGGGGGGGGGGGTGCACTTGGGGGTCTGTCCTGTGAAAGTCGCTAATCGGTTCGACTCCGACTAAAAGAAATATCTTTTTCTTGACTTTTACTGAAATATGGGTAAAATTGCGACTCGCTACAAATTGTGACCCGCTACAGTTTCGAATTTATTAATTTATTTTTTGACGGTTTTTTTGCATGTTCTTTTGACTTTTTTAACTTAGGCCTTAGGCTTAGGCGGAAAAGACCAGCGCACGTTAGGACGGGCTCAAACGTGTGTCCCAGACTGAGCACCAAAACGCGCCGATTTGAAAAATCTGTAGCGAGTCACAATTTGTAGCGAGTTGAAGGTCAGTCGAAATATGACATTTAATTCTCGTTTCAATTTCTCTGGTACCCGCCTTTCAAAATTTTCCCATCGGCGACGAGAATGTTCCTTTAAAAGAAAGCTTAGAATCTTGGCTACACATTGGTGTATAAAACGTGCACAGGTCAAGAGGTATCAATCAAAGAATGACCCAAAATGAATGGTTTTTCAAACAAAAACAGATTTCAGGTGATGTTTTAGCCTGCAACTCAGCGGGGGCAGTTGTTTAAGCGTGCGCTAATGGTGTTGTTAAATAGCCAAGAGCCTGAGCATCATTTTGATACCGAAATTGTGTATGAAACAAGAGAAAAAATCCAGAGTTTGAAATATTCGCTCCTCGATGTGCACCCCCTTTAAAGGGGCATGCCCACGCTAATAAGAGGTGGTGCCCGGGAATTCAAATTTTTTTCTTAATCATTGAACTTCTGTACGGATTTTCAAACTTGATTTCTAGCAAAACCATACCTATAATTAAATTCTAGGCCTTGTTTTGTTAGAAACCATGTTTGAAAACCGAACATAAATCTAATGGACAGGAAAAAAATTGAATTCCCGGGCACCACCTCTTATTAGCGTGGGCATGCCATTTAAACATTTGTATAAACCAAAAAGTTCCGAAAAAATATTAAAGAATTTTGGTTTTAAAACAAAAGAAGGGGTGTATTCTAGTCGAATTCGCATAGGCACGTGAATTTTTTTATTGAAGTTATAAATCCTTCAATCACATTTATTTGAACACATTATACATTCAGAATCCTCGCTTTGCTCTTCCATGTCCATCTTCCACCTCCCCTGATGCAGTCCACAACCTGAAAAACCTGCTGCCTACTTCCACCAACTCCATCCACTCCACTGGCTCAAGCGGAGCTGGCTATTGCCCCAAAACCTGCACTTATTTGTAAAAGATGTTGCTTCCATCTGTTTGAGATGTGGGGGATGTTCAGCCAGAGGGGATTTATGCCCATTCTCAACCAAAAATTATCTTTCCGCTCCAGTTCGTCCAATGGCCCACAAAATTTTAGGCATATCGTCCACGTCCTCTCCTACCAAACTGCCAGGAGCTCCCCTGTCTGTGTGGAGTGGGCGAAAGCAGTTGTCTAAGATGTGGCATTTGCAGGAGCTGCAGTGATTTGGTGGCTGTAAACCGACTGGCGAGCCTGTCCATCGATGAAAAATTGGATGAGGAAGAAGAATGTAGTAATTACAAAGAGAGTGGAATGGACGAAGTTAGTGGCGTGGAAGAGCTAGAAGAAGGCGAGTTCGAAATCCCAATTTCAAATGCAACAAACCCCCGAAAGAAGATCCAAATGAGAATCCCAGTGTAAAGAAAAAGAAAGATCTGGTGAGAGAATCCGAAAAAAACTCACTACTGGCCAGATGAAACCTTCAATGGTGCCTTATGGAATACAAGCTCACGATAGAACAATGTCGGCTGGTCGAGTGATTCTTCAAAGCAGAGAACAGAGTGTTAAAGTCTCTTCCGTGTCAGTTGGAAACTACCACACAATTGTATTGTGTGCAGACTACCAGGTAAATTGAAATTCATTGAAGATGTTGAAAAAATACCGTCTTTATTCAATTAAAACACCCTAATAAACCCATCACCTAGAGGGAGGCTGGAAGATATACTCACCAATAGGTTGAATAAGAAGAATAAATATGGTAAGCAATGAAAAAGAAAGAGGGCGCATCCTGGCCAAAAAAACTGTGTTTTTTCCAAGTCGATTGAAGACAACAGGTCTTTGGAACTCGACCTAGAAAAAGCCATGGCCTCACAAAGGGTTTAAATCTATTAGGACACCTTGTAACAAATCAGCCAAGAAATCCAACAAACAAAATTTTTATCCATGCAACGAAAAAAACAACAACTGACAGGTAAGCAACACAACAAAGTGATCGGATTCACCCTTTTTTCTCAGATGTTCTAGACTTCTTGTGCTTTTTGTCTGAATGGCGACTCTTCTCATCTCGCGACTTCTCCTTACTCTTCTTGTCTGAATGATGGCTCCTTTCATCTCGAGAGTACTCTGAGCTCATCTTATCTGAATGCCGGCTCTTCTTGTCGCGTAACTTTGCATTATCCTCTTTAACCCATCCTTCGAAGGTGACTTCAGCTCTTGCTTGCAAACGAATGCTCTTTGGAACACAGATGCCATTTCCGTTTCTGAATCGTCAATGCCAGGTGGTCTGTCTAAATCATAAAAAATCAGATAATTGTCACAATCTCAAGGTCTTGCCATCTCCATCTCTTTTCGATCTCTTGTGTTTCTTTTCACGACTCTTGTGCTCCGGAGTAGTAGCTCGTTTTCCTGCCTCTAAATTCTGCTTCCTCTCTGGGTTCAAACCATTCTCTCTTGAACTGCATTGGAAAATCTGGAATAGGAGCGAAAGCAGAAACACTCGCGCCGTCCAAACCAGGCGGAGCTTCCACCGGAACTGTAACAAGGAAAACTAAGAAAAACCCCAAACACAAAAGTGCATACGTATAGGCTGTGAAATGATACGAGCTGCATCTGAAGGAAC
Source organism: Ditylenchus dipsaci (assembly GCA_004194705.1). Lineage (NCBI taxonomy): Eukaryota > Metazoa > Nematoda > Chromadorea > Rhabditida > Anguinidae > Ditylenchus > Ditylenchus dipsaci. The sequence goes on from SADC01000058.1 coordinate 37,521, forward strand.
TTGTTGGCATTTTGAAGAATACACCGTAGATATTGGAAAAATGCTCGTTCCATCATCTTTATCAGCCATATGAGTAGAGACGTCGTATCCACATGAATCTTCAACTGTAAGAAAACATGAAAAAGGATGTCACTTCGAAATCTAACCTTCAACGCCAGCGTAATTAATCTCTTTCTCTGGCAAACTTGAGTGCATTCCAAAAGTTGAAGGCGTAATGAACATAGGTGGCGGTTTTGTGAAGTCGATTGGTAGAGGCGCCAAGAAATCAATGGGAGGCGGCACGGTGAAGTCTTGATGCGTCGGCACACTGGCTTCATTCAGCACATTTTCAGATAGACCAAGAATGGTTTGTGAAGAGTAGATGTTCGAAGAAGACGATAAGTTAGTTGCATTTCTATTATTCTCATTATCGACCCTAGTCACGTTCTGCGATACATAAGCGGCTTCATTGTCAGCAATCTAAAAAATGATAGCTTGGGTCATTGAGCCATTGAAGAAAGAACTCACAGACTCCACGTTGGATTGCAAAGGTTTCAAAGGAATAACCATTCGCCTAGCTCGGGCTGCGGCCTGTCACCACCAACAATTCTCAGCAATTGACGACCACCAGCAAAAGACGAAAGCACGGGCGAAGAGGTGGAAGCAGACGGAAGATTTATCTCATCAAGAATAGCTCTGTTGACAGCACTTTGGTCACCAAATTCTGTTCGAAACTTTTTTTGTCTCTCACAATACTGATTCCAAGTATCTGAAAGAACAGGAGAGTGCTAAGAAAACAACACCAAAAATTAACCTTCATTGAACCATAATTAAAGTAGTCCGTAACATTTGCTCCGGGCTTGGTCCACGGCCTGTCCACCATATTCGCCAAGTCTGAATCATAAATGATAGACCCATTGCATAGAGGTGTCGCGTCCAATTCAACTCTAGCAGTTTGACCATCTGATTGCTGTTTCTGAGATGATGACTAAAGCCAGAAGGCGTAGCTCGAATCTCTCCGATTGTAACCATAAAGTCGTCTTCGTCACTGCTCTCATCCAAAAAGTAGTTGCCTGAAAATTTTAAATAGTATCACTAGAAAGAAATAGCTGGATATCTAGCGAAGACTGCCATTTGCTTACCTTCGGATTCTGGACCAACTAATGCATTCTCTTGCTCACCATTTTCTTCAAGCACTGCACTGCTTTCTTTCTCCATTATTTAATGATGACCTAGAACGTAGCAAATAGCCTGCTATGAAGTCTGTGAATCAATGATCTCTGGCCATTACAGTCGACTCTCGTTTATCTGACACGGTAAAATATCGATTACCGACGGTCAATGAATTTTTTTTTGAAATTTTTGATCAAAATCGTCAATTTTCAAGACAAAGTTTCTGGAAAGTCGACCCCAATACCAAAATCTCATCTTGAATCCGAATCCGTTGAGATCAGATCAAAATAATTTTTATGGGTTGATATATAGCTATTTTGAGTAGATAGACCAGGAATTTGGCACCATTTACCTATTTTAGTAGATATCTCAGTCTATAAAAAATTTCGATCTGATCTCAACGGATTCGGATTCAGGATGAGATTTTGGTATCAGGGTCACTTTCCAGAATCTTTTGCCCTAAAAATTGACGATTTTGATCAAAAAATTGAAAAAAAAAATTCATTGACCGTCGGTAATCGATAGCCGTCCATCTGACACCCCAAAAGTTCGTTCCCGCCTGGGTCCGACACTCTTTTTAGCTCTATTTTCGAAGTATTCTGAAGTGTTTTCAAAACTCACACTTACACTTTCGCCTCACACTAACTTCACAGGTGCGTAGTCGTTTGTCTCAAAAAGTGCATTTATGCACTTTTTGGGACAAACGAATTACGTAATTCGTTTGTCCCAAAAGTGCACTTTTTTGAAATCGTGCCATAGTACAGTTGCGTATCTTTTAAAATACTGTTCTGGTGTTATGACTTCAGTGAAATTGACTTAAAGGTTACTACTCCTTTTTGGTCCTCCATATCTAATATTTTTTTAAATACATCCTAGTTCAGGTGTCATATTTTAAAGACCCTTATGTGCATGGCTCAACTTTGAGCAGCAATGACCAATAGCGGCTATTTCCAAGATAAAATTAAGGTCACTGTGTTAATAACAGAACTACTAAAAATTGAGAAAGGTTGATAATCAGGAAAGTCTGGCAATATCTTAAAAATTTCCAAGTTATGGTTAACTTATGTAGTTTAGTTCCTGCTTAGTATATTCTTATAATTTTTCTGTCTTTCCGTCCTATCTAGGTAGTGAACCACCTGAAAAGAATAATCTACTGATACGGTTATCTATTAAAACATGTTTAAGTCCTAAGAGTCAAGAAGCGTATACATTTTCATACATTTTCTATTCACATCTCTTGTAGCAAACTCAGTGCAGCTTTTTTATTGTAATCATTACAACAGCAGACGAAAATAACTGACAAAGGTTAACAACAAAACAGTGTTAGATCAACTTTCCGCTTTTTATTCCTTGAACTATTTTCTTCCTGAATTCGTTCATATCAGCTGCTTTGAAGTCAGTATCAGCGTCACGAGCAATACATTCGGCGAAACGACAGAGGAAGACACCACAGTCAGATCCGTTCATCTGCGTAGGAATGGTCTAAAATAATTATACATTTCTAAGAGTGAAGTAATTTAAGCAGACCTTGACACTCAAGAAAGTCCAGTCCATAGTGTTTAATGCTTTACCTCGCTTAGCCACTGACTCCAAAACTAGGAATTCTCTATAAATAATGCGTAAAGCAACAAGTTTATTCCTATGAAGTATCAAACCTGAGCTCTCGTAGACAATCTCCCCCATCTCCAAGCATAGAATCGAAGTAGTACATTCCTTTCTTTCGCATGTCCATAATCTGCATAAAATAAGCAACTATTTTTCAAGTATTTCATAAAATACCGATAAAGCCCAATGTCCAGGAAGATGAATGGGCACCAGAATAATGTCGAATGATTGAAGATCAACTTTCATCGTCCATCTCATGGCAGAAGCCGCATTTCTTCTAAGCTTGTTGAAGAAATTGGTGTTGAACGCGTAAACCTGAAACATTCCTACTGAAATGAGACAAAAAGAATAATAGCGAGAACTTTGGTAAAAGCGGATTAATCTGTGAACGCTCTACGACCAATTCCAGATAGAACTCAATTATTTTGTCATTCAGGCATTGAAGTGGTTCTAGAAGCTTCATATCCCCATTGTTCAACACGATCCGGACGTGCTTTTGTAAGAGTGCTCGTTATCTCAAAAAACAGTAAAACGTTTTTTGTATTCAAAAGATGACGAAAAACCTGGAGAGTGTTTCATGATCACATCAGCTGATTTCTTTCTTTGCTCTGATTTCCTTGTCTGCAATGCCACCCATCTTTTCACTGCTTTGAACTTTTTCTTCGCAGAGACCCTTTGTTCTTTCTTTTCGGCAGTTGCGAGAAAATTGCTTGCAGCGGACAAGAATTTGAAGGTACCTGGCAAGATGCTCTGGTCATGCTTTGCATTGGCAGTATCGTCCTAAAGGATAAAAACTCTCTAATTGAATAGTTCACTTTATCTACCTCATATTCGCTCCACAGAATCTCAAGCCGATCATTTATTTCTTTGTATTTCATGTTCACCGGTCGAGTTTTTGCTCCGAATTTAAGCTGTAGCACACGAACACTTTTGCTGATACTGTAGTTTTTTGAAGAAATTGGAAAAGAAGGGTGCATCCAGGGCCTCGCAATGCTCCATTCCTCCTAAAATTGCAAAATCCAAATGGTAACTATAGCAATGTTTTACCGCTTTAAAAATGAGTTGTACGACTCACAGACATTAGTCGTTCGATGCTTAATACGAAAGTTCCACTTGCTTGCTGTTTTCTTCAACCACACTTTTTCAAAGTAATCGCAAAATGCTTCGGCACCCAGAATCTCAAGCGCATCTCTTAGCTCTTCTTTCCAAACACTCACAATTTGGTCCTTGGGCAGCAGCGGCAGAGCCATGACCATTCGAACAAGCTTGTGGAAGTCATCTTTCATTTCATACTCACATTTGAATCCTAACGAATTTATGTTGCGCATTATAGCCTTTGTATAATGGAAAAGACAGCCTCGAATCTTCTTAATAAACAAAACCGTGAAAATAGCAAAAAATCAGGGCTACCTTTGTTGTGAAAGCATCTTCTGCTGCGCTCATCTCCGCTTCCTCGTAGTCACAATGAAATGCTCCAAAGCTTGGTTTCACGCTGAGTTCATTCCACTTCCTTTTGAGTTCTTTGAAGATGACCGCATAAGAACTCTTCAGTCTATTTTTCATCAAGCACGTAGCTAGGGCAATCCACTCTTCCATGTACTGAAAAGGACAAAAATACTAAATATCAATATCTGAATTTTTACCAATCCGTGTATGACCTAAATCTGTGAAAAGCCTTTAAGACAAAGGTCGAAAGTGCCATCTGCCATCAGTAAATCACATTCCGCTGCAGCTCTATAGTCATCATCCGATGCGAACATGATAACGCCTGTTTCTTGCTCTGCCAGTGAAAGCCATCTTAACATAAGTCTGAGAAAGTATTTTCAGCAATATTCACTAACTTTTCTTCGCACTGGATCACAAAAGCTCTGTATGTCTGATTGTAGATACCAGGTGGCTTGAAAGGATCGCTAACACTGGTGGCTGCTTGCTTGCGTCGGCGGTAGTAGGAATTTCTCCCTTCGTACCACGATTGGAAGACTATAGCGACGGAATTATGCTCTTTTCCTGTTTCCCTGCGCTTCGAGCCATTTGAAGAGCCAACTGTTGTCCCTTCTCATGCGCTTCTTGTGGCTTCATAAGTGGGTTGGCTTGGACTTCCTCTCGCATTTTACGGTCTATATCACGGGCCAGTAGCTGAAAGATAAGTCAAGCGAAAATAACTGTTACTAAAAAAGCTGATGTACCTCATTCCTTGTCCAAAGGAAACAGATAGAGTGATGGACCCCTTTGTTAAGCTTATAACGGCCACGCTTCTCGAATAGCAATGGCAGAGGAACTGGTCGTTCGTCTTGGCTGACACTTAATCACAAAGTTAAATTTATGATAGCACACTTATAGGTATAACTTACTGCTTGCAGTCAATGCATTCGTAAATTCCACGTATCTTCATCGTGTAGACTCGAAATTTGTCGCCTTCTTTGATCGCTTTCAATTCATTGCCGTATTTTGAGTGCAGGCTTCTGAAACAACAGTTAATACAAAGGAAATTTGCAGAAAGCTTACAAAACTTCATCCTTGTCTATGAATACTTCTTCAGAGGTAGTTTCCGGCATGTGATTGTATATTGCCCTCTTTCCTTTCGTCACATTGAACTCGTCTTTGAAGAATTGCATAACTTCAGTTAAAGAAACCAATTTGTCTTTCAGCTCTTGAAGCCACTCAATCACATCAGAGTTAGTCCACGAAAATTCTCTCATCTAAACATAAATTATGTTAACACACAAATAAAAACAATGAAAAATATATAGGAGAAAAAATTGATTTCGATACCCGACCGTCCTTTGGCGCGATATTTGAAAAAGTGCACTTTTTGGGACAAACGCACCTACGCCAACTTCACATACATTGTTTTAATATTTTTTGTTTTCGTATATCAGAAATTTTTACACCATTTTGTAGCTGAGATATTTCTCTATCGATTGAATGGTCAAACACTTCAGTTCGTAATAGTTTTCGACAAAATCACACCAAAAGTGAAGTAAAAAACCAAGTGTGAGCCTCACACTTGGTTTTTTAGCTCACACTTGGTGTGAATTTGTCAAAAATTATTTCGAACTGAAGTGTTTGACCATTCAATCGATAGAGAAATATCTCAGCTACAAAATGGTGTAAAAATTTCTGATATACGAAAACAAAAAATATGAAAACAATGTATGTGAAGTTAGTGTGAGGCAAAAGTGTGAGTGTGAGTTTCGAAAACACTGGTCTTCTGCCAAATGTGATTCGTCAGTCTAGTCCGAAATATCGCAAGGGTTCTGATTTTGCCGATCGTTTTTCTAAAATCTTTTCAGTTTGCCGTAAAGACCCGCGCCTTTCGGTTATCTGACACCCCTTTTATAAAATCAGGTGTCAGATAACCGAGAGGCGCGGGTCATTACGGCAACCTGAAAAATTTTTGGAAAAAACGATCGGCAAAATCAGAATCCTTGCGATATTTCGGACTAGACTGACGAATCACATTTGGCATAAGACTTCGAAAATAGAGCTAAAAAAGTGTCGGACCCAAGGCGAGAACGAACTTTTGGGGGTGTCAAATAAACGGGTCGTAGCCTTTCGGCCAGGGTTCGCAGATGTCCTGATTTATCAGGAACTTCCTGATTTTTTAATTCAAATCCTGATTTTTGATCGCCAAAAATCAGGGATTACCTGATTTTTGGAGATTTTTTTGTTCAAAATCCTGATTTTTAGAGATTTTTTTGTTCAAAATCCTGATTTTTAGAGATTTTTTTGTTCAAAATCCTGATTTTTAGAGATTTTTTTGTTCAAAATCCTGATTTTTAGAGATTTTTTTGTTCAAAATCCTGATTTTCCGTTTTTTCATCTGCGAACCCTGCTTTCGGCCCCTTTTTCCCACTTTTTAAAGGGCCATTGCCGTCCCCGACAACGGTTGTCCCCCGCCAATTCAAATTCTTTTCTGAATCATTAAATTCTGTACGAAATTTTTAACTTGGTTTCTAACAAAACTATGCAAAAATTTAATTCTAGACCTTGTTTTGTTAGAAACCAAGTTGAAAAATCAGTACAGAAGTTGAATGATTAGGCACGAAAATTTGAATTGGCGGGGGACAGTTTAAAACAGGTGGCAATGGCCCTTTAAATTAACGCCTTTTATTTATTTTTATTGTTTTTGTGCTTTTCATAGTTTAATTTATAGCTTAAAGGGCCATTGCCGTCTCCGACAACGGTTGTCCCCCGCCAATTCAAAAAAATTTCCTAATCATTGAACTTGTGTACGGAAATTTTAAAAGGGCGCGGGGGAAACTTTACATACGCATCGCCTTAGGTCACAGGTTCGACTTTCGCAAAATTAACAAGATTCTACATGTTTTAAAGGGGAGGGAGAAACTTTATATACGCATCGCCTTTTGTCGAAAGTTATAGTCCCTCTGTGGGTGTTTAAATTTACTTTTTTAGTAAGTTTTTTGACTTTTTAGGTCCGAAAATCATCGAGCAATCGATTGCAACCATTTTCAGCACTGATTCGTTCTCATCAACTGCCTCAATTTTCCAATTTTCGGCAAATGACCACCAAAGTTAGAGGAAACCAGCCAAAACGATGCGTACTGGGAACTGAGATTTTTTGCGATTTCAATTTACATTATTTTATACAGGGTGGCGCGAAAAAATTCGGCCACCTTAAAAAAAATTGAAGTACATAACCGCTTGCCCGGCCGGTTTCCGATTTTTGGGTGGCAAGCCCTCGGAAACCTCCTTAACAATGCCGGCTGTGATAAAGAGAAACTCCACAAAGCTCCTAAGTAACTTAACCACTGCCATCGATTTTCCTGGGGAAATCGATGTGGCAAGGAGGTACCTACGCAATTTTTTCAATTGGCCGCGTTTTTTTGCGCCACCCTGTACAACCGTATGCTGAAAATGACGGCAAGAAGTCGGGCTACATTTTGAGTGTAAGGTTGCAAATGAGTATGTAAATTAAAATTGGGGAAAAACGTCAGTTCCAGGATACTACCGAAAAGTACTGGTATAGTCCTATTGAGAATTTCATCGAATTGGATTTTTTATATTTTAGCCCTAACTTTATACTGACTTTTCATCTGTATGATAGCTCAAATGAAAGCCCAGAACCTTGGCTACATTTTGACACTAAACTTGTAAATAAAAGGAGAAAAAAATAAGGTCTGCAGTTAGTGATAGTCGATCCTGTGACCTAAAGCGATGCGTATATAAAGTTCCCCCCCCCCCCCTTTAAGGTTTTCCGTTTAAATGGACTGTACACCGAAATATAAGAGCTAATTTGGTAAGAGGTCGTTGTGGTAAGAAGTCGTTTTGGTAAGAAAATTTTTAGTGAGAATTGTTTCGGTAAGACATTTTTAGTAAAAACTTTTTGGTGACAACACGATAAACGGTTTTTTGGTAATACGCGGTTATTTCGGTAAGTAATTTTTTGTTAACAGCACGAAAATTTTCTTACCAAGACGACTTCTTACCAAAACGACTTCTTACCAAAACGACTTCTTACCAAAACGACTTCTTACCAAAACGACTTCTTACCGAAACGACTTCTTACCAAAACGACTTCTTACCAAAACGACTTCTTACCAAAACGACTTCTTACCAAAACGATTTCTTACCAAATTTGCGCTTATATTTCGGTGTACAGCCTTTAAATGCATCTTCACTTTGATACAAAACAATTTTCGAATTTTTTTGTCGTTTCTTATATATCTTTTCAAGTAAATGCAGGGTTCGCAGATGAAAAAACGGAAAATCAGGATTTTGAACAAAAAAATCTCTAAAAATCAGGATTTTGAACAAAAAAATCTCCAAAAATCAGGTAATCCCTGATTTTTGGCGATCAAAAATCAGGATTTGAATTAAAAAATCAGGAAATTCCTGATAAATCAGGACATCTGCGAACCCTGAGTAAATGTCTATAGGTTTTTACATTTGGTTCTAATTGCCACGGACAGCTTGGTACCGGAGACACTCTTCGTCGTACTGGACCCCACAGACTTAATCTGCCTTCCAATGTGCAAGTGGTCCAGGCCGTTGCAGGTATTTTTTTGACTTAACAATATCTCAAAGACCATGACATTCCAGGATCAAATCATTGTGTATTACGAACTATGGAGGGTCAAGTTATCACTTTCGGAGCCCACAAATTCGGACAATTGGGTAGGAGACCGTCTAGCAGCAACGACAAGGACTGGTTTGCTGAGCCTACTATTTTACCTGGTTATGGATATGCTTATGGGAAATTAGCAAGTTGGGTGGGGGCGCAAAGTGATCGCACCTTTATCCAATGTCAGAAACAAATTTTCTCCAAAACCGACCTTGCCAACTGCCACATCACTGCCAATCAAAACGTCTGCCTTATCCTGCCTGCCAACAAAAGGGTCAACTCTAGAAGCTATGTTGTTATCAGACGGAAGAGGGCAACCAACTTCCAGCACTTCAAGCTTGACCCACATGACATTAATTCAGTGATAAATAGAAGGTACTTTTTTCGCATTTTATCAACCTGATTCGTTAATTCTCGGATATACAAGGTGTTTCAAGCAATTTTGTAGGTTGGAAACAGGTCTCTCAGATTTTTTTCGAGAAAGAACATTTGGATGAAAAAGGACATCCTGACCATTAAAAAAAATGCCATTTTATACAGTGCTTGTTGCCATTTTGAAACGAAAAAAATATCGAAGAAAAAAGATTGCTTTACTGAAAAATATACATGAAATCGACAAAAAGTTAAAAAAAAATGCACGACTACGCGATCCTGGGTACAACTGAAATGCTGACGGGTAAAAACTCGGCTGAAGTCAAACCGTCATCACAGAAAGCGCGCTTAGAATGGTGGAAATAGAGGGCTGCGTTTAACTTGCGTGGCGGATTAACCTGGGTTTAACTGTAATATTCGATTCTGCTGCGAAAATATGGCCACTCTAATACTAATTAAGAAAGATTTTACGACGAAACATTAGAAGCATGACTTATGACTAGAGGAGGTACAGTATGATTAGACAAAACGTTTATTCATATTCATCAACAGACAATGCACAGATCATAGCTCTAGGAATCTGACTTGGACGCTTTCTTCTCCCATTCGTAAGGAGCATCCATATCAACTTTGCACTGCAGCGCTGCCTAAATTCGAGTGTTAAAAAAGCGAATAATAAGACTGAAAATTACCTGTTTCAACATCTTGTAGAGGTAACTATAGTCCACCCCGTTGTGATAGTCCAGTGTAGTAATGTAGCTGATCATCAGAAGGAATTTCTCACGGCAGAGCAACTTGGGAGCGATGAGATCTTTCTTTTCGTTGAGGCAAGCTTGCTTCATGTCCATCACCTTATTCTTGTCTTCGATCTTCTTCCATGGCAGTCCTGAAAAAAAAGTAATCGAAGACAAATAGTAAAGACAAAAGTATATTACCTCCTTCCATGACCAGATCTAACATCAAGTAATACCAAGATTCACAATCATCAGCATAGGACAGATCACGGTTCAAATGGCATCTGATTGATGCAAATCTAACAGTTCCTTTGAAGTTGATAGTGCCTCGAGGAGTCTTGAGCTGATTCAATGTGTTCGTCACCTTTCGAGCTATTCCGAAATCCAGAATGTAGACCTATAACCAAAATAACTTTAGACCAATTCATCGACCACGCTCCAAAACAAACTAACCACGTGGCGCTTTTCTCCCCGTCCACGAGCGTAGTTGGCTGGCTTCAGATCTCTGTGAATGAATCCGTGCTTGTGAAGATCTTCGATGGCTTCCAGACATTGCTTAGCGACCCCAGACCAGTGGCTATTGGAAAGATTCTCTTGGGGCATAACTGAACAAGTGAACTGAATAACTGAACAAACTGAACAAGAGAAAAAAAACCTACATCCTTAAGATCGGCCAACGAAGGTCCAACCAATTCCATGACCAAAAGACGAATAGCTCTTCCTTCTTGCCCCGATCGACGATCTTTGCGAAATGCGACTCCTTACGTTCATTGCTGACTCGTTTCAGAATATCGATCTGAAGCAGGAGAATTAGAACGAGATAAAATAAAAAAGCCAAAAAGACTAACCTCCATTTTCAGCTTATTGTGTTTGCGGGCTTGTCTTGGCTCAACCTTCATAGCGTAGCACTTCTTCTCTTCCTTCGTATCCTTGACCTTGAAAACAGCACCGAATCCGCCCTCGCCGAGAACTTTCACAATTTCATAGTTCGTGTGCTTCGACGTGATGATAGATCCCTGAACAACATTTGAAAGTCCTAGGCGACAAATATAGAAAATTAACCAACCTGCTTGAGTCCCAATGTATCCGCAATATCTTCTTCCGTCGATGTCCCCCCAGCAGCACCTGTAGCAGCAGACGAGCCAGTTCCACCTTCAACCATTTCAGCCATTTGAGCGAGAATTTTGTAGAGCAGAGAAACGAAGCGACTGTAAAGCAACTGAGCAAAGCAGAGTTATGACTAACAATTACCTCAAATTGTCCTTTTATACCCCGACAAGAGAAAATAAATTTAAATTATGTCGTCTTGACCAGAATGTACCGAAATAAATTTGGCTATAACTGATGGGTGGTATTTAAAAGGCCTGACCTCTTCCTACTCGGTGGTCCCCCGCCAATTCAAAAATTTTCTCTTGATCATTGGACTTCTGTACGGATTTTTCCGCTAGGTTTCTAACAAAACTAAGCCTAAAATTTGATTTCAGGCCTAGTTTTGTTAGAAACGTGGCGGAAAAATCCGTACAGAAGTCCAATGATCGAGGGAAAATTTTTGAATTGGCGGGGGACCACCGAGTAGGAAGAGGTCAGGCCTTTAATTTGGACAATACTTTTTTCTCTGACTAAAACACTTTTTTTCCGACTAAAATATTTTTTTTTCGACTTATTTCATTTCCGACTAAAACACTTTTTCCTCCGACTAAAATACTTATTTTTCCGACTAACTTTCTTTTTTCTCCGACTAATTCCTCGTCCGTCTATATGACCCTGAATCTAAGGTCTCTGATCTAATTTTTCTGTTTGTTTGATATATTTAACAGTAGTGATGCGCTTACTTCACCGATCTAAATGCTTATATTGGTGTTCTTGACTGTTATCAGTAGACTCAGCTACCTTTTTATTTGTCCTGTTATGCCTTGATTTTTAGCGATATACACATTATATTCTCACTTTTCAGTACAGTACTGTGAAATAGGTTACTTAAAGGGCATGCCCACGCTAATAAGAGGTGGTGCCCGGGAATTCAAATTTTTTTCCAAATCATTGAACTTCTGTACGGATTTTTCAACTTGGTTTCTAACAAAACCATATCAAAAATTAAATTCTAGGCCTTGTTTTGTTAGAAACCAAGTTGAAAAATCCGTACAGAAGTTCAATGATTCGGAAAAAAATTTGAATTCCGGGCACCACCTCTTATTAGCGTGGGCATGCCCCTTTAAAGAGAGTAAGAAAAAGCAAGGACATTAAAAAGCTAAGTTTTCACCCTATAGATAAAATTATGAAAAGTACTCCAAACTCTACATCCCACTCTTATTTTTTCTCATTGTTTCCAAGTACGCTAACTTTAGTCAAACTCCATGAAACTGCTTGCTTGAGTAAAATAGCAAAACTACCACCTCTACACGCCACGAAGTTTATTTACCAACATACCACAATTTCACGACAAGAAACAATAACAAAACCAGGATTTAACTAAATGATAGTGCTCTAGAAGCAACTTTGGACGAACAACCTTCCTCTTTCTCTGAATAGGATTCTCTCTTGCGTCAGGAGGATAAGCTAGATTTTGATTGGTGCACATCACCATCACAGCATGCTTGCACAGCTTCTTTTTCATACCTTCTTTACAGCTACACACAAAAATGCTGCGATGAGTCCGAAAATCTACATACCTATGCTTGCCATAAAAAAGTGCGTAACAAAACTTAATTTACTTACGAGAACTGGAAAACCATGCCAATTGAGCTTGTACGTAGCATCCACTTGAATCATTTTAGACTGTTGCTGGAACCTTCTCAATTTCACAGTTGTCCAAGTAAGGCAAAAGACGATCTTCTCACTAATCACTGATGAAGCAAATCCACATACGAAGGTCTTGTTTTCATCTTCCTCTGGGACGGCAGCATTTCTGATGGCATATGCTTTCAGCTGTTCCAAGGAGACAATTGCTTCGCTTTTATTCTGCCGGCACTTGAAGTTCTCTATCTGTTTGATCGATGGTGGCAGGGAATCTCTCTCATTCCGACGCGTATCGTGAAACGAGATTAAAGATTAACTTATCGTGAAAAAGCAGTTACCTGAATCTTTCTTTGCAAATTCAGAGCTGTTGAACCCAAATTTTGTCGCATCAATTCTCTGTCTTCTTCTAGAAAATTTGGTCGTCTGATCGGCTTATGGTCATGAGTTACACTGCTTTCTTCGACAATCACCTTCAGGCTATTCTGTGGATAGAGCACACGCAGTTTGACCTTGCACTGGTAGTTTGTCATCTGGCCATAGCGACAAAGATAGTCATCTGCCCTGTGTTTCTCATAGTTCCTTGATCTCTGTCTAAATTGCAAGAATAAATTTCAACAATAACTTGAAAGTTACCAAAACTCACATTTTCCATTTGCTTTTCTCGCCCGAAAACCAACGATTAAAGTCCTCTTCATCTGGGAATTCCTCAAGCTGGCTGTAGACAGTTGCACGACCACGCTTGTTTCGGTCTACCAACAAATCCCTTTCTTGCAGCCTTGCCGACATAGTTGATGATAGCTAGAAGTACAGAAATAAAAAACTTGTTCATACATTAATAAGCGAATAAGTCGGAAAACAAATAAAATTAGTCGGAAAACAAATAAAATTAGTCGGGGAAAAAAGTATTTTAGTCGGAGAAAGAAGTGTTTTAGTCGGAAATGAAATAAGTCGCAAAAAAATATTTTAGTCGGAAAAAAAAGTGTTTTAGTCGGAGAAAAAAGTATTCGTAAATACCCCCAAATAACCCCCCACCAAATAACCCCCCTCAAATAACCCCCTGAAATAACCCCCACCAAATAACCCGGGTTATTTCAGGGGGTTATTTGGGGTATGTTTTTCAGGGTATTTTTTGTCTTGAAAGGAAGTCATGTTATTTCGATATTTTTACCTATTTATTGTCCCCTATCCACCTGGAGGGTAGGTATCAACCCAAAAAGGTATCCATTTAGAGTAGCCTAAAGTATTCGATTGTAGGAAAAATAAAATAAAACGATGGTATCCCACCCAGAATCGGGAGCTGAACACGGTTTGATAACACCAAAACAGCGAATTTACTTTCCAAAACCTCAATACCAACGTACTTCCCTTTTGAAAACAGATTCAGGGAACTTATGTACTTGGGGGGCGCATTTTTTGCACATTTGTAAATCATGTTTAAACGACTTCTAAGTAATTTTTATATGCTTAAAACGATTAAAAAGTTGTTTTCTGACACTTTTCCACGTAAAAAATAGATTTTTTGAAAAAAAATTCTTTGGCCAAAATAAGACTTATTGCCTTGGGGACCAAGGCAAAACACCTTGTATTAAGGGATTCTACCGCGTTTTGGTCACTGGAGCTGGGCAAAAAGAGTCGCTTAATGCATTTTTGATCAAGAGTCAAGCTCGGAATTATGTCTAAGGTAAGTGCGCGCGCGCATCTCTAACCATCCAAGCCCCCTGCGCCCCCTTCGGGGCGCAGGGGGCTTGGTTGCTTGGGGTTGAGATGCGCACACCCACGTACCTTAGACGCAAATCACTCGAAAGTGACTCTGGATGCATAAAAATGTATGCATACCAGAGTTTCTTTATGCGGTAGGCCCCAGTCAACAAAACTATATTCAAATTCCATCTTTTTGTGGTATCCAGGTACCCTTTCAGGTTGGATTGCCTTGGGGACCAAGGCAAAAAGTCAAATTTTAGTCAAAAAAATTTTTTTTCAAAAAAACGATTTTTGTGTAGAAAAGTGTCAGAAAATGACTTTTTTATCGTTTTAAGCACATAAAAGTTACTTAGGAGTCGTTTAAACATGATTTACAAATTAGTAAAAAATGCGCCCCCCAAGTAAATAAGTGCCAGATTCAGTTAATATATATTGAATAAAATTTTCCTTGAACCATTCTCGACCATTAATATCCCCAGCCACCCAGAAAAGTACTCCTCCTTGGGTACCTACTTGTTCTCCATGTACCTACTCGTTCTCCATACAACCGGTTACCCGGTTGTAGCTATCATGCAGACTGAGAGTAAAATTTTTTTTCTTTTTTGGGTTCCAAAACCGGTTTTCTCAACAAATTTGGACACGCTAAAAGTTGGTTTAATAATGGTAAAATGCCGTTTTGAAGGAAATTTCTTGAGTTTTGGTAAAATAGAGTTTTGGTAAAATCAATCATTTCACAATATTCAGAAAATACTATACAAAACCTTATTTTACTATTATCAAACCATCTTCAGCATGCCTGAATTAGTCCGGAAAACTGGTTTTGGAACCCGAAAAAGTAAAAATTTTTTTGCTCCAAGTTGACGACCGCTTGGTTTGGTTGGTTAAGACAAAAAAATCAAATTCCCCCAAAATTTTCACTGAGGGTTCGAGTGAGAGGAAAGGGCAATCCGCTAATTGGGCACAGGGCTTTAGGGTAGGTACCTACCTACCCTCCAGGAGGATAGGGGATAAAAAACAGGTAAAAATATCGAGATAACATGACTTCCTTTCAAGACAAAAATACCCTGAAAAACATACCCCAAATAACCCCCTCAAATAACCCCACTGAAAAAACCCGGGTTATTTGGTAGGGGGGGGGGTTCTTTCAGGGGGGTTATTTGAGGGGGGTTATTTGGTGGGGGGGGGTTATTTGAGGGGTCATGTCAAAAGTATTGTCCATTTAATTTTGCCCCCTAATTACTGAAAAATGCCCCCTAATTGCTGAAAAATGCCCCCTAATTCGCTGAAAAATGCCCCTTAATTTTTCTCTCTCATCGTTTTCAGTCAAAACTTCGCGGGACTTTGAATTTTTTAGTCAAAAAATAACTTGGATTAGTCAGAATCCCACTTCGGGATAGCCAGAAGCATACCTGCACGCTCGCCAAAAATAAAAAAAAGCGCCGGTGCCTCACAAAATTTTCGCCGCCGGCTCCGACACGCTTCATTTTTTTCGCCGCCGGCGCTCGAACTCGCCCAATTTTACCCGGCGGCGCGCCGGCGCTCGTGCAGCGCCGGCGCGCCGCCGGCGCTGCGTGCAGGTATGGCCAGAAGCCCCTTAAAGTCGGTTTTTGGGGGTTTACTAATGGGGGAATAAACTTTCTGCGAAAATTCGATTGAGCACATCAGAATTCCAATCCGATCGGCTGAATCACTCAGAATTTCATCCGGAACTACTCAAAACCACCATAAACCTGGAGTTCTGAGTGATTCAGCCGATCGGATTGGAATTCTGATGTGCTCAATCGAATTTTCGCAGAAAGTTTACTCCCCCAATAGTAAACACCCAAAAAACCAACTTTCAGGGGCTTCTGGCCATTCCGGAGTGGGATTCTGACCAACCCAAATTATTTTTGACTAAAAAATTCAAATTCCCGCGAAATTTTGACTGAAAACGATGAGAGGGAAAAATTAGGGGGCATTTTTCAGCGAATTAGGGGCAGAAATAAATATTACCCATAACTGATTTGGGCGTGCCACAATATTATTTTGAAATTAAGCTTTTTTGTCTTGTGAAGAAGTTCCGTTATTTAAAAGTTTTTTGATAATTCAGCCTTAAAGGGCATGCCCGTGCCTGACACGGAGAAAGGACGGGGACCAGCACTTTTTTTCTTTCTCGATCAAGTTTCACATGCATACGCATTCAGATTTTTTAAGTTTTCTGCCTAGCTTTCAAAAGTAGCATAGGGTCATTAATATTAGATTTGACGCAAAACGAGTAAAAAATAGAACGATTCAAAAAAAATTGGTGGTCCCCGCCTTAACTTTTTGAAACGCACGGGCATGCCCCTTTAAAGCCCCGTTTCCAGCTAGCGGATTTTCCTTTCACTCTAACTCTGACTCGCAATCTCAGTGTGTACCCAACAGGAAAAAATTGCCTCTCAGTCTTACTTTCTCTCTCACTTTCAGTGTGCGCAATGAGCTTATTTTATCCTCACTCTTACTTTCAGTGAACGTTTCGCGGGAATTTCAATTTTTTAGTCTGAACCAACCAAACCAAGTGGTCGTCCACTTAGAGCAAAATTTTTTTTACTTTCAGGGTTACAAAACGTGTTATCTGGACTAATCCGGACACGTTGAATGTGGTTTTATAGTGGTAAAATGCGGCTACCAGACAAATTCCAATATTTTTGGAAAATGTCGCGCGACATTTTCCAATATTTTCTCGGTGAATTCGGACGAAACATCCGAATCGACCGATAAAATATTGGAAAATGTCGCGCGACATTTTCCAAAAATATTGGAATTTCTCTGGTAGCCGTAAAATGCCGTTTTCTCGCGTATTTCTTCAGTTTCAATAAAGTCGAGTTTTGGTAAAATCAATTATCTCGCAATACTCAAAAAATATCATACAAACCTTGTTTTTCTATTATCGAACCATCTTCAGCATGCCCGAATCAGTCCAGAAAACAGATTTTGGAACATGAAAAACGTAAAAAAAATTCGCTTCAAGTGGACGACCACTTGGTTTAGTTGATGCATGGATTATCCAGTATAACTAAAGTTGGATCATAGATATGCAGTTAAATTTTAAAAGGTTTTTCACAAGACCAAAATATTATTACCCGAGTACCACTACACTACCTGAGTTCCTCAACCTGAGTACGACTACCTGGGTACAACAAAACCAAGTCGTCGTCCACTAGGATCAAAAAAATTTTTCACGTTTTTCCAACACCAGCTCCAACACCTGTTTTCTGGAAATGCTGAAAATGGTTTGATAATATTAAAATAAGGGTTTGTATGGTATTTTTTGAGTATTGGGACACAATTGATTTTACCGAAATTCGATTTTACCAATACTCAAGAAAAACCCCACTAACCATGATTCTGGATTAGGAACAATAATTTTAAGTTACTTACAGCTAAATCCGAAATTTCAAATTCTGGAAATGGACTCATATAGAGGTGGTACCAGGTGCTTTTCCACCCGCCCGAAAAACATAAAAATAATTTAACACCAAATGGATGACCACTTGGTTTGGTTGGTGCGTAAATTATCCAGTAGGGTTCAGGCTAAAATAACAGAACTTCTTTACAAGACAAAAAAGATTAATTTGAAAATAATTTTGTGGACGAATTGACCGTGGACGAATTGACCTAGAGCCCTGGTTTGGTTTGCTAAAAACCTGAAAAGTTCCACGAAAAAACTGAAATATGCCACGAAAAACCTGAAATGTGCCACGAAAAAACTTCAACCTTAAACTTGACAAAGTTTTTGTTTCGACTTTTCGACATTTTTTTCATTATCGTGTAGCCCTGGATCTCAGCTTTCTAATGAGCCATCAAACTCCACTGAATCATTTAAAAAATGATGGAATTTAGGGTTTGATTAAAGTTACTTTTTGTTTTTGTTACTTCATTTGAACCCCGAATATCTACTTTTTTAAAATAATTCGGTGGAGTTTGATAGCTTGTTGGAAAGCTGAGATTCTGGGCTACACGGTACTATAAAAATCACAAAATATCAATTTAATATCAATTTTGCTTTTTCGTGGCATATTTCAGGTTTCTAGCAACCAAATCAATTTATGCCAATAAATTTACCAGCTAGCAGGTGAATTTATGGGCAGTCAAAGATTGGGCCATTTCAAATTGGGCCACCGTAAATTGGACCAATTTAAATTGGCCCAATTTACGGTGGCCCAATTTGAAATGGCCCAATCTTTGACTGCCCGAATTTATTTTCTCAAATATCTTTCCTTCAGCTTTTTTGAAAAAAGGTAATTTACAAGACAAAATCTAAATTTTAGGTCAAGAATTCAAACTGTCTAAATTCTCAATTTCCCATTTTTCTTTACGTTCAAACCTCGTGACCAGTCTTGTCGACGCCTGGATTTAATCAACCGCCACATAAAACATCAACCGGTTGATCAACCGGTTGATTGATTTCCTGTTGATTAGCCGGTTGATTGATTTTCGGTTGATCAACCGGTTGATTGATTTCCGGTTGATCAACCGGTTGATTGATTTCCGGTTGATCAACCGGTTGATTGATTTCCGGTTGATCAACCGGTTGATGGAAAATTTCGGTAATCAACCGCCACATCAACTATTAACCGATTGACTGGTCCTTGGTTGATCAACTGATTGATCAAATGGTCAAGCGGTAGGTTGATTTTGGCAAAACTTTTAGCTTTTTTCACCGGTTGATGAAGGTGATCATCCGGTGGCTCACAGTCGAATCAACCGGTCGATAACGCCTGGTTGATTCCGCAATAGAACACGCTCTATTTGACACTATTTGTTTTTCAATGAGATTCAGGTCACACAGGGGAGGGTAAATAGTTTTTTTCTGATTTTGGACACTGCCACTGCCGAGTGTAATTTGTGGATAATCGTAAAGACAAACAAACAATAGTCAAAAAACAATAAATATAATTTTTTTTAAATTTAGTCTATGCTTGGATCCTCGCTACCCATCCTTAATTTGGGCTTATGATCCTATTAGAATGCGAGTTTTTGCCTACATTTATCAGAATCATATAAATTTGCTGGTGGATGAGGGTATTAAAAAGCAGATGGAACCCAATTATTTGGCCAAACACAGGAAGTTCTTTCACACAGTGAGTAAATTTCCTGTTTTTTCTTTCCATGTATGTTCCTGATTTATAGACTGAACTTATGTTGCCAACTGAGCCAGATGTGCGCTTTTCTGACACTCAAATGGCCATTTACCTTCTCTCTTGTCTTCACTCCATCAATATTTGCGCAATTGCTGGAACACTGGACCGTCCAGCAGGTGGTCGAGAAGAGTTGGGTCTGCGAAAATCTTCAACTGTGGCTCTTTTGGCAAGCGGATCAGATGGAAAGTGCTCAGTTGTCAACAGATTTGAGAACTATGGCGGCGGCTGGGGATATTCTGCTCACTGTGTGGAAGCTATTCAATTCAAAGTTGGTTTTTAAAAAGTCAATAGTTATGATCTATTTATAGACAAACTGTGACATCACATTCTGTGGAGTGGGTATTTTCGGTGGTAGAGGAGAATATGTTGGAAAACTCAAGCTTTTTCGTGTGATTGGAGGTGCCGATTTAGAAGGACAATGTGTAGAGCTATTGGGCGAAACTGATGAAGTAATCTACGAGTGCACGCCCAGAGAAACGGCCTTTCTACAATTAGCCAAGACTATTTTAGTAAGGGCCAACCAATGGCATGTTATATGGGCCAAATACAGTAATTTCATGCTAGATATTTAGCATCACTAAAGTCATTGAAATCACTTTTAGAGGTCCGAGCTCAGACTGTGGAGCTGGCGGGCAGGTCACGATTCGCTCAGAAAATGTGGAATTTCAATTTTGCAGCTCTCTTCTTTCCAACAATGGCACAGATGTCGACGTAGGGCAGATACCGGAAATCTACTATAGAGTGAAAAATCAGGCAACAATAATGGCGGCACAAAACAGTCTTTTGGCGACCAACAGCCAAGCATGGACAATGAAACAACAGATGATTCACCGGAAGAAAAAAGAGAGGACCCGTTTAGTCTGGTTGCTCAGCCTCGATATTTATTTAACATATCTCCAAACTCTCTTTCTTCACTGTATCGCATTTTTACTTGGGCTGCTCAAGGCACTTTTTTATCCACTACCTACAATGAGATGATTCAAGACGTAGAAAATACATGGAAACAGGAGCGCTCAGCCTTTGTGGCAATTGTTGTTTTAAAAATTATAAAGTAAGTTTAATTTATAAATCTGATTTTAAAAGTAGTTCCTGTTATTGACAAACAAAGTTAAACAATACCCTTTTAAGAGATAGGATGTATAACTATTTGTAAATATAAATCCAGATTGTATCTTGGCATTGCTCACAAAAGGATGATTCACAAAGCACAGAACAATGAAACACAAAGAAATGGTACTTCTGAACAACAGAAAATAGTTCAATCAATTGTTGAATTTCATCGCTTGCTCATGGAACTTTTTCAATCAGCTGATGAAAGACTGTTTTCTGAGGTACTTTTAAATCTAAATTTGCAAAAATTTCAACTTTTTCGCGCTGATTTAAATATTTGAAGACCACTGCAATAAATTTGAAAATGTAAAAAACTTTTAAAGGAAGGGTACATCTCTTGTACGTATCTGGTCCCGTGTGGAAGTCGTTTCAAAACTCGAATTTGTGTTCAGTAGGGATTTTTGCGCCAATTCAAAAATTTCATCCTAGTTTATCAATTTTATGTTAATTTTTCATTTTCCTTTGCTTCAGTCATTTATGAATAATTTGTAGCAAGTTTTGTCAAGTTTGCTGACTGTAAGATTCCCTGTGATCTGGGCTATCGATAGAGCCATCACTCACCCAAAACCATCGAAATTTAGAAAATTTTGATTGATTATCCTTAAAAAATATCGAAATAAGAATTTGAGTGTCGTTCTAAAAAGCTTGAATGCTCTTTTGAATTGATTCTTCTCTGAGAAAATCAATCTAGGGATTGATAGAGGAGTAATTTTACTGCATTTTGGTACCAAGGACGTATGCAAAAATGCAAATTTAGGGTGTCTTATGCAAAATTTAGATGGAAAACGCAAAAATCCTTATTTTCACTCGAGAAAATGCCAGTTGTTTGCTGTTGGTGCTCTCTCGTTTGTAAAACTCTTGTTTTGAAAATTCTATTTTGGTAAAAAGATAGAAGAGATTCTTAACTTTCTTTTGGTATATAAAGATGCTGAAAAAATACAAAATTTGGAGTTTTCGATACAAATAAATTCGAAATAATTTTAGATCTGAAGATGGTTTCCACCAGAAGGATTTGCGCTAAGTCAATTGGACTGTCTCTCTCCGAAATTCGTGCAGCCACAGTCAAGAAAAGATGGGGAAAAGAAAGGCTGAAGAAGCAGAAACTAGATGAAGCCAAAATTCAAGCTGCCGAACAAGCAAACATGATGCGTAGAGCTCGTCTAGGCTAGACTTTACTTGGCCCCCCCCCACGGCTGACCCACTTTCGAGGTGAATTTTTAAAAACCGATTGCATATTCGTGCTTCTCGACCCGGATTTTTACGGGAAATGATCATCAGATTCTGTGAAAGTGAAAAAAAAATTTTTGGGATTTGCCTTGGTCCCCAAGGTAAAATTTTAGAAAAATTTAAAAAAAATATTTTTTAAATTGGCGCCTTTTGAATTTTAAAGGGATTAAGGGCTGTATTGAGAGGGGAAGGGAATAAAAGGGGCCACTAATCACACAAGGCCCTAACAAGAAGATGTTGAACATAGTTTTGAATACTGGGGCCTACCGCATAAATAAACTCTGGTATGCATGCTTTTTCATGCATCCAGAGTCACTTTCGAGTGATTTGTGTCTAAGGTATGTGGGTGTGCGCATCTCAACTCCGAGCCCCCAAGCCCCCTGCGCCCCGAAGGGGGCGCAGGGGGCTTGAGAGTTAGAGATGCGCGCACTCACTTACCTTAGACATGATTCCGAGAAGTACTCTTGATCAAAAAATGCGTATAGAGCCCGGATGCCATTTTACCGCTTTTAAGCGGCAAATGCCGCTTTTTTCTCTATTTGCCGCTTAAATTCCTTGATAAAAATGCACTCAAAGACGAAAAAAGCGGCATTTTCTGAAAAAAGCGGCATAAAAGCGGCAAAATGCCGCTTTTTTCATATTTTGGGTTGGCATCCCTGGTATAGAGTCTCTTTTTGCCACGGCCCAGTTGAAAAACATGGTGAGGCAGTCGAAGAATACATATATTTACTTTTCTATTGTTCTGCCATAAAAGTGGCCCCCTTCTATTCCCTTCCCCTCCCAATACAGCCCTTAATCCTTTAAAATTCAAAAGGCGCTAATTTAAAAAATATTTTTTTTTCAAATTTTTTTAAAATTTTAACTTGGGGGACCAAGGCAAATCCCAAAAAATTTTTTTTCACTTTCACAGGATCTGATGATCATTTCCCGTAAAAATCCGGGTCGAGAAACATGAATATGCAATCGGTTTTTAAAATTCACCTCGAAAGTGGGTCAGCCGTGGGGGGGGCCAAGTAAAGTGTTACCCTCGTCTATGTAAGTAAATTTTTTGGTGGTTGTATTTTCCAATGTTTGCGAAATTTTGGAAACATTAAGATTTTTGTAGCAAAATTGGCCGAAGAAAAGGAAGAGCGGTCAAAACAAGCTCAAGATGATGCCGAAGCCAGAAATATCCTCTCAAAAGCTATCCTCTCAGCGAAAAGAAGGCAAGCAGCAACATCCAGGTGGAAGAAAACTATGTATAAGTCAGACAAAAGAATGAAGGCATCAGAAAAATGAAGTATGTGCTGGATTTATGTTATGCTGAATTTTTTTATGGATTCTATGATTGCTCTTTACTGATTATCTATGTACTTTAAGGAAAGCAAGAGCCTCTTAGAAGATCAGCCAGTGTTCAAGTTGATGTGACCAGTGACGCAATTGCAAAACTTCTACAACATGACTTGCAAAAGGAAGTCATTTGGTGAGCTTGATAGCATTTATCGATGTTTAGTGTAAATTTGGTCCTATTTTCAGGTTCGCGACTGGTGATCTCAAGCTTCTGAGCGCTTTGTACGGCCACATGGGATCAGCGTTAAGTCATCCTTGCTTACTGTGTGGAGCACCGAAAGAAGCTTTTCGGAACAAAGAAACTCATTCAGCCCGGTCTCTACACTCTATCCAACAAGGTCAGCTCCATTACTCCAAGTTTCTTAAGCCTGGAATGAATGCAACGCAAAAGCTCAAGCTCGATATGGATATATTGTTCGATATGGAGATTGTTTGCGAGGATGACGATGAATTGTTCAAATAAATGTTTTGGGGTCGGAAAGTTTGTTGGCGAAAAAAAGAAGCTAAATACTGAGCCTGAGCCTTAAAAAACAGAATTTTCGAAATTGAATGAAAAAACCATTTTGAAAATCTTGGCGTTTTGTTTGAGTTAAACTGAACACAAATTCGAGTTTTGAAAACCGTGGTGTGGAAGTCGTTTTAATTCAAATTTAAAAACATTGTAGGTTGCTGGTTTGAATTCCTCTGGCCGCATACTTTATTTTTTCATATTTTTCGTGATTGAGTTGGGTACGCGACAATTCATCCCAGGGACAATTCATCCCCAAGGACAATTCATCCCAAGGACAATCGATCCCCAGGGACAATTCATCCCCGGACAATTCATCTCTAGGACAATTCATCCCAGGGACAATTCATCCCAAGGACAATTCATCTCTAGGACAATTCATCTCCAGGAACAATTCATTCCGCGACAATTCATCTCTAGGACAATTCATCCCCAGGGACAATTCATCCCCAGGGACAATTCATCCCAGGAACAATTCATCCCCGCGACAATTCGTCCCCGGAACAGACACAGAACAATAACCTCGCGCCGCAATATCCCGCTGCCACAATCCCTGCGGCCACAGTTTGTTTGTTGTACCCAGGTTGAAGAACTCAGGTAGTGTGGTGGTACCCGGGTAGTAATATTTTAGTTTGTAATGAACTTTTAAAATTTAAATGGTTTTCTATGATCCAACTTCAGTTTACTGGATAATCCATGCACCAATGAAACCAAGCGTTCGTCCACTTGGATCAGACTTTTTTCCACGTTTTTTATGTTCCAAAACTTATTTTCTGGACTAGTTCGGGTATTCCAAAGATGTCTTGATAATAGTAAAACAAGGTTTTATATGATATTTTTTAGTATTGTAGGATAATTATTTTGCCGAAACTAAATTTTCTCAAAACTCAAGAAGTACCCTTCAGAACGGCGTTTTACCACTATCAAACCATCTTTAGCATGCCCGAATAAGTCCAGCAAAAAGATTTTGGAACCCGAAAAAGTAAAAAAATTGAATGTTTTTTCATCCAAGTGGACGACCACTTGGTTTGGTTGGTTCAGACTGAAAAATTTAAATCCCCGCGAAATTTTCACTGAAAGTGAGAGTGAAGTAAGGCTGAGAGGCAATTTTTTCCTATTGGGTACACACTAAGGTTGTATAATTCTCCGAATAAATAAAAATCGGAGAATTCTCCGGAGAATTCTCCGAGAATTCTCTCGAGTATATGGAGGATTTAATAAAGAAAAACTGGAAATTCCGGAGAATTTCGGAGAATTCTCCGAAATTCCGAAGAATTGTACAGCCACAGCCCCTTAAGATTCGAAATCATAATCACTTTTGAATTTTTGCGCCAAATAGAAAAAATTTAAAAATTGACTGAAATGTTGAAGCTTTTAATCCATGTAACCTGAGGTTTGTTGCTGATTTTATTTTCACTTATATCACATTAGCTATTTGCGAACGGTTCTTCACATAAAGAGCATTAAAAAAGCCATTACTTGCCCTGAAAACACGCAAATTTTTGAGATGACAATAGTTTTTTTGGAATATATACCAAAAAGTTCATCTGGTTTTGCAACTGTAATTGGCCTGATATATCAAGCTACTTTTGAAACTCAAAAAGGAGGCTGAGGCCTCATAGAGGAGTAATTTGCGGAGGAGTAAATTTATAATAATTATTCATTCCTGTTGTTATTATTGTTCTTCTCCGCTAATTTAATAGAATTTGTTGTTTTCAGGGGTGGTAGTAACAATCAACGGATAAAATTCGCGGATACGGATAAAATCCGCGATAGAAATATCTGCGGATAAAAACCCGTAGTAACAATCACGGGTAGAAATATCCGCGGATACGGATAAAATCCGCGGATTTATCCACAGCTGAGGATAAATCCGCGGATATATCCACGGATTTATCCGCGATAAATATTGGTATTTTTATTTTTTTCTATAATTTCATCTCTTACTACTTTTCTGTTTGTTCAAAATTATTACAATGTTTTATTCATACTTTTTCGTGTTTACTATATATAAGAAAGTAAACGATTTATGCCTAAATTAATCATTTTCTCAATTAAGAATTTTTTTTGCACAATATGGTTTCGATAAGTGTTTCCACTATTACTGTAAGCCATGATGGTGATATTTATATCTGGTTAATCCTCTTCAAAATCATCTTCTATCCCATCAAAATGTGACTGTTTCAAATCAATAGCAATGTTGTGCAAGCCTGCAGAAGCAACTATAAAACTAGACACTAGACACATGCGCAGTTCTCCATGCAGGCTATGGAATCTTCTTTTCCGCCTGCCAAAATCTTGTTCAACAAGGACGCTGGTATTAGCAAGGGCGGAATTGTAGCTCAAATGACAAATAAGATTACCGTATTTTCTCTTATTATTGGCTGGTATCTAATTATGACTTTGAGAGTCTGTATCTCAGCGCAGAGTGAAAATTTCGCAATTTTTTCGCCTTTTCTTGGCTCCCACGGGTTCTGCGATTCCGCTTTTTACATTTGGTTAAGCGCCGAAAACTTCAAGATAAACCTAGAATATTCCGATTTTCGAAGAGTTGAAAAATCATCGACCCGGGCCTATGATTAGAGAAATACGGTATCAAGATTACGAAATTTTAATTTAATTTTTTTTTAATTTACTACCGTTCAGATCGTCCAAGATGTACAAGATTGAATCATTTTCTCTTTGTTCAACTTTTTTTTTAAATTTTACTTATGTCTTTAAATGTTGCTTGCTTTGAACTTTGCTTTAGTCTGCTTTAAAAATACTATTGTAAAATGCTTTAAAAACTCGTA
Organism: Ditylenchus dipsaci; assembly: GCA_004194705.1. NCBI lineage: Eukaryota > Metazoa > Nematoda > Chromadorea > Rhabditida > Anguinidae > Ditylenchus > Ditylenchus dipsaci. The sequence continues at coordinate 64,034 of SADC01000058.1, forward strand.
TTATCATTGTAGAATTTGAATGCAGCCCAAACAATGCTAAAATACTGTTATAACAACAAAACATGTGTTTGTAGTGGTTTGAAGACCACCTCGTAATGTATTAAAGCATATTTATATTTTAAAAGATTTTAAAAAACAGAAAAAAAAATTATCCGCGGATTTATCCTGCCTCCGACCAGGCTAAGGATAATATCCGCGGATACGGATAAATATCCGTGGATATTTATTGTTACTACGGATTTTATCCGTGGATAAATATCCGCGGATATTTATCCGCAGATACGGATAAATCCGCGGATTTTATCCGCGGATATTTGATTGTTACTACGGATTTTATCCGCGGATATTTATCCGTATCCGCGGATAAATATCCGCAAATTTTTTGATTGTTACTACCGATTATCCGTATCCGCGGATTTTATCGAGGATACGGATTTATCCGCGGATATTTTGATTGTTACTACCACCCCAGACGAATAAAGTCTTTTTGAGATAGTAAAAGTCGTTGAAAAGCGAATCTTTGCCATAAAAGCGTTGAATTGAACATTTTCAAAACTGTAGAAAGAAACAGCATAACATACCGTATATCTTCTAATAAGGCCCCACCTTCTATTGAGACTCCACCTTATAATAAGGCCACTTCTTTAGAGGTGTTGAAAAATAGTCCCAACCTCAAAAAAGGCCTAATAAAGCCAAAAATAAATATTCCAATAAGGCCCACTTTCTTATAATGCCCACCTCCAAAGAGGGGTCGAAAAATAAGGCCCCATGGGTCCTTATTAGATGATATACGGTATGCGCTTAAAAATTTGAATTTTGCGAAAAAAATTTTGAACTGCACTAGAATTCAAATTTAAGGGGCCGTGAAATTGAAAAAAAAACATGTTGAAAAAAGTTTTTTTCAAAAACTCTTGGCGTTTTGCTGTTTTGAAAGTGATTATGATTTTGAATTTTGAGGGGCTGTGACAACCCTAGTACACACTGAGAGTGAGAGCGCAAGTCAGAGTGAGAGTGAAAGGGAAATTCGCTAATTGGATACGGGGCTTGGATACCTATAGCTGGTCAATGCTTGGTACTACCACCTGAGTACCACTTTATTGGTGCTACCACCTCCATACTACTATCTGCACTCCATGGAGGGATTGAATGAAAACGGGAGGAAAAGTTTTTGCTTCAAAATATTCCGTTCGGGACAAATAAAATTCGAAAAAAACTTTAAATCATTGTTCTGGGATGAATTGTCCTGTGGATGAATTGTCCCAGGGATTTTTGTTTTCGAACGCCATATATGTTACATACCAAAATGTAGCTGGAATTTGTATGAATTGTCCCTGGGATGAATTGCCCATGTCCCGATTGAGTGCGGCTGTGCGGCCAAAGTGTGCGGCCAGAGGAATTGGAACCAGCAACCTTCAAATATGTTTGAATATGAATTCAAATGATTTCCAGATATGGACAAAGATGTACCCTCCTTTGAAGGACCATGCTCACGGTGATCTGCTGGTCACCCGCCGATTCAAATTTTTTTCCTAATCATTGATTTTCTGTTCAGATTTTTTAATTTGGTTTCTAAAAAACTTAGGCCCAGAATTCAATTTTGGGTTTAGTTTTGTTAGAAACTCAATTAAAATTTTGTACAGTCGGATATAACGTGACCCTCGGGACCGGCTTAAGGTCGCGTTATATCGAGAGCAGTGCTGAGCATTTCAAAAATTTCGCTCATGCTCTAGGCTCCTAGTCTCAAAATTTTTGCTTCTGCTCTTACTCTGGCCTCGGAGCGGAGAATTTTCGAGTCAAGAGCGAAGAATTGCGCATCACTGATCGAGAGTCTTGTTATATCAAGGGTCTAGTTACCGTATTTTCTCTATTAATTCCCTCCCCAAATCCGGTATTTCTTAAATTCATTCTCCTCCTTTTATACCGGGTTTTTGTTTTCGAACGCCACATATGTTATATACCAAAATGTACCTGGGGATCTGCGCTACATTTTGGTATATAACATATCTGGCGTTCAAAAACAAAAACCCGATATAAAAGGAGGAGAATGAATTTAAGAAGTACCTGATTTTAGGGAGGGGGATTAATAGAGAAAATACGGTAAGTCATTTTTTTTACTTCTTGCCAAATAGTCGCTTTTAAAGGTTGCGTTATATCCAGAGTCGCGATATATCGGGGTCGCGTGATATCCAGGTTCGACTGTACGATTAGGAAAATTTTTTGAATTGGCGGGGACCGCCATACCGCCGTGAGCATGGTCCTTTAAAGGGGCATGCCCACGCTAATGAGAGGTGGTGCCGGGAATTCAAATTTTTTTCTTTATCGTTGATTTACGTACGAATTTTTCTACTTGGTTTCTAACAAAACTATGCCTAAAATTAAATTCTGGACCTGGTTTTGTTAGAAACCAGTTGAAAAATCCGTACAGAAGTTAAATGATTGGGCAAAAAATTTGAATTGGCGGGGAACAATTCAAAACAGATGGCAATGACTCTTTAAGTAAGTTTTTTTCTAGGACAGTGTAGGTCTTATTCTTCTTGATGAAGCTATCGAAGCCTATGTTGCATGTGCTTTCCTTTTTATGCCATCTTCAAAGGTTCTTCATGAACGGTTGTCTGGAATGTTAGGGTTTGATCGACTTAGTAGTCGCGAGTGCTGGTCCCTCCTTGCGCTCTTGCGTGTTTTTGCCAAGTTAGACCAAGTTAGTCGAATTTTTTTTTGTTTTATTCAAAAAAGGTTTTTCAGTACATTATACCTATACTGAGTGAACACAGTGAAACTGAGCGTGAAATAGACAACTCTGATTCCAAAAACGGTGGATTCACCAAAAGGTTGTTCAAGAATTCGGTGCAACAAAAGAGAAACACAGCATGCCAATTAAAAGCTCTGAACTAATAAAATTTCTCTATCAACTTGCGTTCGTCAATATAGAAGACTTAGCCGAAGAGGTCGGTCTTGATTTTTCATAACTAACTTTCCGTGAAGTTATCTAATTATTTTAGTGTGTTTTGCCTATCCGGCTCAAGTTTGCAGCTCAAAAACTGATAGTCAAAATAGCTAAAAGCTTGGTTCTTTCTGGATGCTAACAAATACTGGACCTATTCTCCTGCAGACTCCAAATCGGTTGGTTTGATGCATATTACTATATTTTTTCGCATGTAACTACCCTCAAATCCACATCCTCGAATAAAATTAATTGTAAACGGGCGCTTATTTAGCTGGGGGGGGGGGGGGTAGTGGTGGTCGCATTTTTCACTTACTGGAAAATCATGTTTAAATGACTCTTAAGTAACTTTTATGTCCTTAAAACGATAAGAAAGTCATTTTGTGACACTTTTCCACATAAAGAATCAATTTTTTGAAAAAAAAATTTTGACCAAAATCTGCTTTTTTGACTTGGGGAGATTGTGAGAGATGCGCGCACTCACTTACTTTAGACATAATTCCGAGCAAGACTCTTGATTAAAAATGCATATAGTGGCTCTTCTTGCCCAGCTCCAGTGACCAAAACGGGGTAGAATACCTTAATACAAGGTGATTTTCCTTGGCCCCCAAGGCAAAAAGTCATATTTTGGTCAAAAATTTTTTTTCAATTAATTTTTTATGTGGAAAAGTATAAAAAGGATGAAACGATTTATAAAGGTACATCACCTTAGGATAAAAATCGTGGCAATGAACTATCACCAAGCCCGTATTTCTTACGGCCCTGCATGTAAAACAAGTATCTTTTAGTTTTCGCAAGACCTCTACACAGTTGAGCTGGGATGTGGGCAATAGTGCCTATGATGCCATCGCCTTCAAGGTCGACTCTCCTGGTGTTACTTTGCATGGCGTTGGGCTTATCTCAGCTTCACAGCCAACCAGCAATACAGCTATGAGCTCGAGGTTTCTCGATTTTAATCTAGAGATGTGAAATTCACTTGTGAATTATAGATCAGCCGGTTTTACCAAAGATCGGATCAGATCGACATGACAAATATAGTTGACAAAATAGCCCTTTAGTATACCTCAACCCCCCCCCCCAACCAACTTTCAGTGGCCTTTGGCCTTTCTGGGGTGGGATAATCCCACTGGGATTCTGAGCGGTCCAAGTCGTTTTCAGACTAGAAAATTTGAATTCCCGCAAAATTTTGGCTATTTTGACAATGATATTTGTCAGATCAGTTCAGATCGATCTGAACTGATCTCTGGCGATCTGATCTGATCTTTGCCGGCTGTATATACACTCGTATTTTCGAATTTGGAAAACGATTTATCTCGAAAAGATTTCTATTGGCGAAAAGGTAATTCGAAAATGGTGGAATTCGCGAAAAGGTAATTCGAAAAGGGTGGTATTTAATCTGCCCCTAATCTGTGAAAAATGCCCTAATCTGTGAAAATGCCCCTAATTCGAATTGCCCCTAATTACTGATAAATGCCCCCTAATTACTGAAAAATGCCCCTAATTTTCTGAAAAATGCCCCTAATTTTTTTTCTCGTCGTTTTTAGTCAAAACTTTGCGGGAATTCAAATTTTCTAGTCAGAAAATAACTTGGATTGGTCAGAATCCCACCGCGGAATGGCCAGAAGTCCTGAAAGTTGGTTTCTTGGGGTTTACTAAATAGGGGGGGGGGGAGTTTACTTTTTGCGAAAAATCGATTGAGCTGATCAGATTTCGGGTCCGATAGTCTTAATCGCTCAGAATTCCAGGCTTACGGTGGTTTTTAAATTTTTTAGTCTGAACCAACCAAACCAAGTGGTCGTCCACTTGGATCAAAAATTTTTTACGTTTTTCATGGTCCAAAACCTGTTTTCTAGATCAACTCGGGCATGCTGAAGATGGTTTGACAGTAGTAAAATGCCGTTTTCTCGAGTACTTTTTGAGTTTTGAGGAATAATTGATTTTGGTGAAATCATTTATTTGCCAAAACTCAAAAATGCCCGAGTTAATCTAGAAAACAGGTTTTGGACCATGAAAAACGTAAAAAAATTTTGATCCAAGTGGACGACCCCTTGGTTTGGTTGGTTCAGACTAAAAAATTTAAAAACCACCGTAAGCCTGGAATTCTGAGCAATTAAGCCCATCGGACCCGAAATCTGATCCGCTCAATCGATTTTTCACAAAAAGTATACCCCCCCCTTTAGTAAACCCCAAAAAACCAACTTTCAGGCGCTTCTGGCCATTCCGCGGTGGGATTCTGACCAATCCAAGTTATTTTCTGACTAGAAAATTTGAATTCCCGCAAAATTTTGACTAAAAATGACGAGAAAAAAAATTAGGGGGCATTTTTCAGAAAATTAGGGGCATTTTTCAGTAATTAGGGGCAATTCAAATTAGGGGGCATTTTCCCGAAATTAGGGGCATTTTTCACAGATTAGGGGGCGGAATTAAATATTACCCATTCGAAAATGGTGAAATTCGCAAAAGAACATTTTGAAAATGGTAGAATTCGTGAAAATACGTTCAGAATTACTTTGTTTCTGCGAATATAATTGAAAATTTTTGCGGTTTTGGGAAAACTAATTTTCGTTGCTAGTACAACTTGCAGTGGATTTTTTTCTGGAAAATTTTGCCTGATATTTTTAATCATTGTGTGAGTTTTACTAGGTTTTTTCTCAAAGTCGTTCATAACTGATTGGCATTTTTAATTTTTTGAACGATGATGGACTATTCAAGCCCTGAAAATACTACTTCATAGATCCTCTTATTCCAAGATTGCACCGAAATTCACATCAAATCATTTATAATCATTTGCACCTCTATCTATCTTTATTCACGATTCCAAGCATCACATTAAAACATACATGGAATAGTAATGGAAATTGCTTATCAAATTTCTCGCTCTATCTGCTGTTCTGCACTTGGTTGCAACCACCACTTCTACTTCGCCAAAAGATCCTGTCACCTGTGAATCCATCCATTTCTATGCATGAAAGCGACAGCTTATAACATGTTTTTGCAAATCCAGAGGGAAGTAGTCAAAGAGAATTGATCATATAGCGTCATCATTTATGCTAAAAAGAATTACTCATAGTTGCATGTTTTAGAAAATTTAAATGGCAACTAACCTCATGCACATTTCTTCCATGCAGTTCCATAACTAAATGAAAAGTGGCTCACTTCAGTTACTTTAAAATGAAATGTTAAGTATACCATATATCGCAATTCAGCAGTTGTTCCAGCACCGTAGAACTGAGGAATAGGATCAGTCTTCTGATCTCTAGCAAAGAAATCGAGCTCTTGCAGACATTCAGCCTCTTTCAGCAGCAATTGCAGCTAAACAAGAAACAGGTGAGACTCATAAATAATAAAGACAATGTAACCTGCAGTCCAGACGCTCGATTTTCACAGCGAGTTGATTATTCGACTGAAGATACCTCGAGATATAGACTTGTCCGAAGCCACCCTAAATTGAGATTAAAATTTTCACAGCGAAAACCACTATAGCACACCTCGCTAAGAAACGTTTCCAGTTTGGAACAGTCGAATATGACTGTGCCTATTCTACCACCTTGAAGCATTGAAACGATGAATCAATTAAGGGCTTAGATAATTGAATCAGCACAAAATCAGTAACTGGCATCTTCAGTATAGTCCAGTTACAGGGCCCCCTCAACTGTCTTGCAAGGCTTTTTTTTCATCGGACCGGTACATCTGACGTTTCCATCCAGTTCTTCTTCGCTTGAATTGCCGAATCGATTTCATCGTCATCTTCTGTCGCCGTTTAGATCAATCTGCAATAAAACACAAGATTTAGTGTGGTTGATAAGAAAAAACCAAACAATTGTGGAAAAAGGTATCGAAAATCCAGATTAGGTATCCAGAATAAAAATCAACTTTGCGTGTTTAATGCACCCGAGATCACAAGACTTCGTAATAAATATGTCCAAATGGGTATTTTCGCGATAATTACTATTTTCGAAATGCTATTTCGCGAATTTTGCTATTTCCGAAAAAAATTTTCGCGAATTCTACCGTTTTCAAAAAACTTTTTCGCGAATTCTACCGTTTTCAATTGGCATTTCGAGACAAATACCATTTTCGAAATGCATTTTTCGAATATACACATTTGCCAATCTTCACACTTTCCGAAAATTCTTTTTGCGAGTCCAACTCTTTTCGAAATATATCGTTTTCGAAAACAACTTTACGAATTATTATACAGCCATCTTTGCCGCCCCTGTGCGAGAGAACAAAACGATCAAAAAATGAACTTACTCAAAAAAGGCGCAAATTCAAATTTTAAAATATAATTTCACCAGTATTTACCAATTTTTTGCGCGGTTGTAATGTACCGGTCATTTATCGCTGTATTTTAAACAATTACCGTTTCACAACCCTGTTTCTATCTAAAAATCTCATATATTTCATCCTATAAATTATTAAAGCTACTGGTGAAAAATGGCGATTCCCTGAATGAGCGTTGGATACTGGCTGAAAAAGCCAGTGGGTCTGTAAGCGATCGGATGGAAGTTTTGGAACATCAACAGACATCTAATGCAGAATGTTCACCTCAAATTGTAATGATCCGCTTCAGCAACGCCAAAAACCTCCGATCTGACTCGTCTTATGCAGTTCGACTATTGTTGAATGGAAGCAAGACGTTTTACGGAGAGGGTTAGTTTTTTTGCCTGAGCTCTAAGCAACCCCAGTTTTTTAGACGGTATTTGCTCTCTTCGCCTTCAAAACAATGTTCAGTTAAATTTTATGCCCTGTTCTCTCAGTGAAAATGGAACCACAATTTTGCGAGGACAAATTCCTTGGTAGGATTTTGAAATTATAATTATAAAATTGTTTTGTTGGTGGTCTATTTCGGGTGGATGTTAGAATTTTGGGTCAACACTTTTATTAAACCCTCTTTTGACGGTTGGCCATATTTTGGTCAGTTGGAAAATTGATCCAAATTACGACTTATTGCTCATGTTCAGGCATAACTTTTTCTGAAAAAGAAAGAAAAAAAGTTGGCAAAGACTTTAGTGATGAAAAGACTGAACAGAAGACAAACAAAAATCGCTGAAAGTTAAATCAAAATTTGTATTTTTGGACGTTTTCTATAACACGATTTTATAACTTTATTTGGTTTAGTAAAGCAAGAATATCATATACAGGGTGCTTTTTTTAATTAAAATTGTTTTAGTCTGTATATTTTTTTGCTCAGACACTTTTAAGAAAGTTAATGCTCGTTTGAAAGCCCTCACCTTACCATTGACGACGTACTTTTTCGTTTTTACAAAAAAGTTAATTTTGGTTGTGGTAAAATTGAAAAGTTCTGACATTTTTTGACAAGCTGTCAATCAATTCGATTAAAATTTCGATTTATGGTTGAGCGTTTTTTAAACATTGTATATCCATGTTGTAGCACAAATTCAGAGCTACAAATGTATCTTACAGAACTTTTTTTTGCATTTAAGATTGTCACGATATGGTCCTCTTAACAAAACAATTTTGCAAAAAATGAGCGAAATTCGAAAAAATGAAGAAAACCTGAATTTTAGTCCTTTTCAATATTTTTTAAATAACTATTTTAGCCACTAACTGGTTACATTCCTGTTCGAGTCATTATTTTTGTATTCCGTGCCTTATCCATTTGGACAAAGCAGTGTTTTCAAAAGTCAAGTTCAAGGTCAAGGTAAAATTGGACTTTGAAACTTCAAGAAACTTCGTTATTCAGAAAAGTACATCTTGTTCAGCGCAAAATCTTGACTTTAGCCGATAGGGAAAAAGATTCAGACCCATTTTCCTTAAGCCCTGCCCAGACTCCCGCGAGACACGAGACAAAATTACTCGAGAGTTTCGCGAGACACGTTTTTTGTTTCGCGAGACAGAGTCACATAACATATATGTCTCGCGAGACAGATGGACTCGCGAGACAAACTTGCCTCGTTTCGCGAGACAGAAGGACTCGCAAGACAATTATATATTTTTGGTTCAAGGGAAGGGGGAGACTTTATATACGCATCGTCTTTTGTCGAAAGTTCTAGTACCTCTGGGGTGTTTTAATTTACTTTTTTAGTAAGTTTTTTGACTTTTAGGTCCCAAATCATCGAGCAATCGGTTTCCGATTTTTGGGTGGCAAGCCCTCGGAAACCTCCTTAACAATGCCGGCTGTGATAAAGAGAAACTCCACAAAGCTCCTAAGTAACTTAACCACTGCCATCGATTTTCCTGGGGAAATCGATGTGGCAAGGAGGTACCTACGCAATTTTTTTCAATTGGCCGCGTTTTTTTGCGCCACCCTGTACAACCGTATGCTGAAAATGACGGCAAGAAGTCGGGCTACATTTTGAGTGTAAGGTTGCAAATGAGTATGTAAATTAAAATTGGGGAAAAAACGTCAGTTCCAGGATACTACCGAAAAGTACTGGTATAGTCCTATTGAGAATTTCATCGAATTGGATTTTTTATATTTTAGCCCTAACTTTATACTGACTTTTCATCTGTATGATAGCTCAAATGAAAGCCCAGAACCTTGGCTACATTTTGACACTAAACTTGTAAATAAAAGGAGAAAAAAATAAGGTCTGCAGTTAGTGATAGTCGATCCTGTGACCTAAAGCGATGCGTATATAAAGTTCCCCCCCCCCCTTTAAGGTTTTCCGTTTAAATGGACTGTACACCGAAATATAAGAGCTAATTTGGTAAGAGGTCGTTGTGGTAAGAAGTCGTTTTGGTAAGAAAATTTTTAGTGAGAATTGTTTCGGTAAGACATTTTTAGTAAAAACTTTTTGGTGACAACACGATAAACGGTTTTTTGGTAATACGCGGTTATTTCGGTAAGTAATTTTTTGTTAACAGCACGAAAATTTTCTTACCAAGACGACTTCTTACCAAATTGGCGCTTATATTTCGGTGTACAACGACTTCGGCTTGAGTTTACAATCCCCCCCCCCCACGGGAGTGATCGGATGGAGGAGATAACTTCATATTCGTGTTTCTCGAGCCCGATTTCATGAGAAAGCCGGCTGTTTTTTTGGTTCTGAGAAAAAAAAATTTTCGAACCACAGGGGGGAATCAAAAGACAGTTTCTCAAGTACAGCCGTTCCCGTGTTAAGGCTCAAATTGTTTTTTTCAGCGATAATTATCATGGTTTTTTAGTCAAAATTTGAAAAATTTAAATTGGCGACTTTTCTGACGTTCTGCCATAAAAGTGGCCCCTTTTATTCCCTTCCCCTCCCAATACAGCCCTTAATCCCTTTAAAATTCGAAAGGCGCCAATTTAAATTTTTCAAATTTTGACTACAAACCATGATACCCCCCCCCCTGTGGTTCGAAAAAATTTTTTTTTCTCAGAGCCAAAAAAACAGCCGGCTTTCTCATGAAATCGGTGACGAAAAACACGAATATGATGTTATCTTCTCCATCCGATCTCTCCCGTGGGGGGGGATTGTAAACTGCAACCACGACTTCTTACCAAAACGACTTCCTCTTTTTTTCTACACACCAGCGCCTAGAAATCGCCAAATCGTGACGGGTGACAAATAGGACTCAGAGGTTTCAGCAAAGACACCTGCGGAAGATATGCCCTTGTGCATACGCCATACACATTTTGTCCCAAGCGGCTTCTTGAAAATAATCAGTCTCCTGTACTGACAACGCAATTCGGTGTTCTCTCCTCAAAATTAAATCGCTGAGAATTCCATCTCAAAAGTTTACCATCGAAATATTCAGTGTTGGGCTCGAGACGAGAAAATTTTCGAGAATTCTCGATTTCTCGTCTCGAAAATTTTGCTTTTCTCGTTTCTCGCTCGACCGGTTTTTTTTTCGTTCTCGTTTCTCGGTCGACTTTTTTTGATTTTCTCGTCGAGATTCTCGACATTATCGAGAAATTTATTTCCCCACGGGCAGAAGAATATTATATCCAAAATAAAAAAAATTCTCGTTTCTCGACGAGATTCTCGAAAAATTTTCATCGAAAGAATTTAAATTGTGGTAAAACTTAGAATAGGCCAGCGCACATCAGAACGGCCTCAAAAATGTGTCCTAAGCTGCAAAAATACTGAAATTGAGAAAAGCGCGAATTTAAAAAAGGCGAAAAGTAGACAAACGCCTGTCATACGTAACTTAGCCAATGCAATCAAAAAGATTCTTTTGCAAAGTTTTGACCATCGGAAATTCACACACAGTGATTTCGCCAACAAAAAGTGCGGGAGTTCAAATTTTCTGCTTTTCTGATATTTGAGCATACTTACGAACATCTTTAGGCTAATTTTAGGATTCAGGGTAGGGTAAGTATATGTTCGGATGTTCTCAAGCTTATTTTTCGGACTGCAAAATAGCAAGAATATCGAAAACAAAAAAATGAATACCCACATTTTGTTGGTAAAATTACCTATGCGCTGCATACCGATTATTTTGACAAAAAAAAACATTGAATTACTTTGAAATATTTTGCACTGTCTTAATAGCACCGAATAATGTTCCGAATACAATTATGAAAAGATACCTAATTTTTATTATTTCTTTTTTTTTGGTTAAATGCATAATTTTCCGCTTAGATAATGTTTTACCTAACTATCTAGATGGTGGAATTAGGCCTCTAGATATGTTAAAATGCTGGTTTTGAATCTGTTTCAGTATCCACATAATCAAAAGCTAAAAACATGTTTAAAAAATAAAAAAGGGCGCGAGCTCAAAAAGTTACAAGAGAAGTCAAACATTTTCACACAGAAATTATAGGATAATTTGTTAATCTTCTGATAAGAGGTCAACTTGATGAATAAAGCTGTTTTACTTTAGCTATTGCAATTTTCAGATGGCGCCAAGAAAATAGAGAGCTTTCGGTTTATTATTTCGATCCCAACAATTTTTTTTGGCTGAAAATAATTTTGTCTCGCAGGTCTGTCTGTATCGCGAGACAAAAAGCACCATGTTTCGCGAGACATGTTAAGTGACTTTGTCTCGCGAGACACATTTTTTGTCTCGCAAGAAGTGTCTCGTGTCTCGCGAGAGTCTGGGGAGGACTTTACAAAAAAAAAGAGAAAAACGACCTTGAAGTTTTAAAGTCAGTTTTTACCTTGACCTTGACTTTTATAAACATCGGACAAAGCTTTTTTCTGCTACCAAAAAGACTTTTTTCTGCTGCAGATATTGTTGCTGCGAAAAGACTATTTCTTGCTGCAAAAAGACATTTTTTAGCTGCAAATAGACTTTTTTTTGCTGTAAATAATATTATTGCCCCCGTGCCTCCCTCCGTCAATTTTTTTTCAAAACCCTGCAGATGAAATAGCCTCGAAAATTTGAAAAACGGTGTACTTTTTCAAAAAATCCATTTTTTCTGTGAAAAAGTGTCAGAAAATTACTTTATTATCGTTTTAAGCATACAAAAATTAAAATTACAAACACTTCAAAAATTACAAACACGATTTCAAATAAGTGAAAAATGCGAAAAAAAAATAGAATTTGTTTTAAGTTTTCGTGTTCCAAAACATGTTTTCTGCACTAATTCGAGCAAGCTGACGGTACTAAAATCAAGTTTTATCGAGGAATTTTTGATTTATTGTGGATTATTGATTTATCAAAATCAATAATTCACGATAACTCAAATTTTTTTTATAAAACACGATTTTACCACTGTCAAACCATCTTCAGCATGCTCAAATTAGTCCAGAAAAACTGTTTTGGAATCCGAAAACCTTCAAAAAAGTTATCCAAGTGGACGACCACTTGGTTTGATTTGGTGCATGGATCACCCAGTAGAACTAAGGTTTGATTATAGAGAAACATTTAAAATGATAGGAGTTCTTTACAAGACAAATAAGTTAATTCAGAAATTTAAAACCGAAATAGGCGCGAATTCAAAAAGTGGAAAAAATGGGACAAACGAATTACGTAATTTGTTTGTCCCATTTTTTCCATAAATGAAAAAAGGGGACAAAAGGCTACGACCCGAGAAAATGGGCACTAGGTCATTTCGTAACCAGTCATTTCGTCCCCGGTCGTTTCGTCCCCTGGTTTTTCGTCCCCGGTCATTTCGTCCTCAAAACTGCCAATTTAAAATTTTCAAACAGGTTCGAATCCTGGTGATATCAAACATTTTTTCTAACTTAAAATTTTGTGGTTTTTAGGACCAAAATTGTAATTTGACCCACTCCAGCCTTATACATAGGGAAGGTACCTCCTGGTCAGATGAATATACACCTGCATGGCTTAAAAAATATAATTGGTCAAATTTAAAAACAAATCATACTTTTTTGTGTGAAATCTTGTAGGAAATTCAGCTTTATAAGACCAAAATTACAATTTTACCCATCTGGCCCCCAAAATCTGGAGTGGGTACCAGGATTGTACCTAAGCGCCGGCGCTTAGAAAGGCGCTTAATAAGCGCCTACTAAGCGCCGGCGCTTAGTTAATAAGTCCCGGCGCTCATTTTGCCGGCGCTGGCGCTTAAGCAAGCGCCGGCGCTTGCCAATCCTGGTGGTACCAGCTGATAAAGTGGATATCGACCTAATTGGCCCGAAATAAAATAAAAAACTTAAACGATTACGCACTGCGCCGTTGAGGCCACTTTATTCTGCTCCCGCGAAGATGGGAGCCCCTTTAAGCTCCGTGTAAAACAACACCAAAAACTTAATTGACAAATAATTTTCGTATAGTCGAGTCCCGATAAAAATAATCACCCCTTGGTGGCCGTTTATTGGGTTTGCGGTTTGTTAGGAGCGATTTGAAGAGGATTCTGTGGCACCAAATTTAGCTTGAGTTGGCGGTTTATCGGAACTCGACTGTAAATAATTTACCGATTTCTAGCCTTTTGTATTCCGTCGACAAAGTGTCATGCACCAATAATGGCGGCATATCAGCGTTTCAACAGGATGCAGCCACCGAATTTGCAACTGCAATTGATAATAAAAAGAATGCAGTTGGAAACTATACCTCCTGTAATCCCAATGACCATCTATTTGTGCTCATGCTGCGTCTTCTGGCTCAAAAGCTGAGCATGAAAAGTGTCTCTGGAAAACTATCACAAGCAGACCGCAGAGTGTGCAGTCAAGTGGTGGGCTATGCAAATGTGTTTGTGGAACTCAATCCACGGATGGCCTTTGACGTCATTGCAGCTTTTGATGAGGCATTGCCATTGATTTCCAATGCTAATGATGAACAAGATGAAGATGAGGAGGAAGAGCAACAAAAATGCCAAAAACAACGTCATGCAAAGAAGGACAAGAGTTTGCAAAAACTTTCTCCAAGCAAAAAGTAAGTCTCCAAAAAAATTAAGGATTTAACCCCAAAAAAGGTTGGTCGGTCACAGTATAGAATTATGACCACTAATATGGCCACGCCAATAGGAGATGGTGTGGTATGATTTTGAAAGAAAAAATCCGTACAGAAGTTTAATGATTGGAAAAAATAAGATTGGCGGGCACCACCTGTAATAGCGCTCGCGTTATTTCGCGTTTTCTTAGTTAGCACAAGTTTAACTAACTCCACTTTTTAGATTTTGGTTGAGCACCCAATAATCTCAAAATCAACCCAAATTTTTAGCGACTTTTAGGGTTGATAAATGACAGCACCCCAAGTGCACCCCCTCCCCAAAGAGCATCAGCTCTCTAAGCGTAACAATGGTTAGAGAACGCGTACTCTTTCAGGGCCTACGCCTAGAGTACTTATTATCTTTGACTACCCAACGACCGGGTACACATTATGACCGGGCACAAAGACCGGGTACACTTTTTTGTTAAGTTTAAAAAAGTATGCTTAAACCACACGTTTAAGTACGTCCTAACGGGCGCTGGCCTACCTTTACCTAAGCCTAAGTGCGCAAAATAATGAAAAAATCGAAAAAAATTTAAAAAAATTAACAGGGGGACCAAGGCAAAATTTGGCACTGTGCCCGGTCGTTGTACGCGGTCATAATGTGTACCCGGCCGTTGGTATACCATTCTCTTCGGGGAGGGAGTGCAATTGGGATTTTACGTGATAAATAAAGGCCTGAGGGCTTTTAATCAAGAAAAGAGGTGAGATCAAGCAGCATTTGCACTAACATCAGCACACTCGTCGACCTGTGCAGACAAATATATGTAGTGATATAAGGTGAGAATAGCACTAGAGCACAAGCAGCAAATTTATACTGGCCTTTATTAGCAAAGAGCAACAAGGGGATTACAAATCAAGTGGAAGAATTATTATTTTGCTTTGAATCGAAGCTAGAAAATTGCTATTTAGATCCTAGTTTTCTTCGCCTTCATCAGACTGTTTGATGTCTTCGGCCTTGCCTGCATTTGCCTGGAATCAATTTCTCATAAGTAGGTAGAAGACAATTTAACAAAATCGACCTTTTTGCTGGAGTTATCCTTCTTATCACTGGCATCATTAGCATCATTCTTGATGACTGATACAATTGATGGACCCATTTGGCTCTCAGTCTTCTGCGATTCCTCTTGCGTCTTGCCTTCTTTGAAGCTAAACTCTTTCGTAGACGCGGCTTTGGGCTCATCCTTCTTTTCGCTCTTATCTTGATCGTCTGAAGTCTTCTTCTTAACCTTTTCAACTGAAGGAACAGCAGTGGCTGGAGTAATTTTGAGAATCGGCTTGGCAGCAGGCACGGCAGCAACAGGAGCATCTTTTGGCTCAGTTTTCTTCTTCTTCTCCTGCGTTTTGGGCTCTTTTGTTGGCTTGACTTTCTCAACCACGGGAACTACTGGCTTGACCGCGGCACGTCCTTCTTTTTCTCAGCTCGCTGTTTGTCTTTCGGATTCTAAAAAAGATAGAATTTTCATACAAATAAACAATATAGCAATAGGTACTGGAGCAGCACGGCTAGACTTTTCCTTAACTTCTTCCTTTCCCTTGCTTTCAGACTTGTCTTTGACTGGCTGCTTTGCTTTCACCTCTTCCTTTCCTTTACTTACTGGATCTTGACTGGCTGACTTTTCCTTAGTTTCTTTGCTAATAGGCTCTGGCTGATTCAAACTTGGCAGCTTTTCATTGTTTTCCACCTTCTTTTCATCACCGTCCTAAATTACATGAATAAATAGAATAAAAAGTATCACATGCTAACAGTCTTCTCATCCCAGTCAGAATTCACGTCTCCCATGGTTGGATAGTCATTCTTTCTGCGCTTGACGCCCTTAGCAATCTGTTGCTAAAATAGAAAAAAATTGAGTGTCAGTCTAAACTTATGAATCGGAAATAAATTTACGCCTTTCGCATCGAGAGGTATCTCCTTTGGCACTACTTTTTCTTCTACGCTTGATGGTTGAGCTGCAGCAGCAGGGACATCTTTCTTCTGATCAGTCGTGACACCGTTTTGAATCGGATTGCTGGGCTCTAGCTTCTTCCTGCCAATCGGATCCTTACCGGCAACCTCCTCTTTAGTAGAAATCGTCCGATCCTTGAATACTGATAAAGTTGTAAGCTTAATATTTGTGCAATACCTTCTTATTTTTGCAACACCCCGAAAGAGTGAAGAGCGTAAAGAAAGCAAACTGACAAACTGCGACGATCCTTATCACTTAAAACTTAGAAATTCATACAAAAACCAAAACAAGCGAATTAATTGTCGCGTTACCTGCGGAGCTGCAAGAAATGAGAAAAACAGCCTGCATGATCCAACAAAGAGCTTCACTGAAAGATAAAGTTTTGCCATTTTGCTAAAATAATCAAATGAATTGTCTCCCACGGAAAAATGAAGTCCAGTGGAAGACCACTAAATGACCACTGGCCAACCAGTAACTCCCACTGGAATGCCAGAAAGTATGAATTTCCAGTGGATTGCCACTGGCATTCCAGTGGTAAATCGCTCATTTAGTGGCAATTTGGTGGAATCCACTAATTTACCACTGGAATTCCAGTGGCAATCCACTGGAATATTCGATACAAGTGGCAATTTGGTGGAAATCTAGCAATTTACCAGTGGAATGCCAGTGGTAATCCACTGGAATTTGTGACTTACTGGTATTCCAGTGGCAATTTTTATCCAATTATCGTAGTTGACACTAAACTAATGTTATTTTAACCTTTTTATACCAGGAATGTATTTTTTATCACCTAGCTGTTTGGTTTAAGTATTATTTTGTCCTCATTAAAATCTTTATACAGTCGACGCTCGATTTAAGGACACAAAATTTTGTTGGTTTTGGTTTTCAAATAAATAAAAATCGATATATGGACGCGGCGTAGGGGCGTTTGGCCCCTTTTTTCCGTTTGTGGAAAAAAGGGCCAAACGACTTACGTAAGTCGTTTGGCCCTTTTTTTCCACAAATGGAAAAAGGGGCCTAAAGGCTACGACCCATGGACGCTCGATACAAGGACAGCTCGATTTAAGGACAGTGTTTGCCCGTCCCAGGCTGTCCTTAAATCGAGCGTCGACTGTATATTTTTATCATGGAAAGTCTAGCACAATTTTCGTTACAATCCTGAGTTATACATGATTTTTATGATTTTGTTATTAGCATACAGCGAAAAATTAAAACCCTGTTTAACAAATATAATTTCGTTTCTGAGATTCATACTCCCATAATTCCCATTAAATATAAAATTGCTAAAGTCAGTCGAATAATATCTCCTGCTGTTGTACTTGTTAATTCTTCAATTTCGCTAGTTATATCACTTGATTGCATTCATCCACACCAATAAAGCACATTCAATAACGAAAGACTCATTATTTCAAAAATTGAGTATATAGGCGTCTAATAACCTCAATATATTAAAACGACATGTTGGCTCAGTGGGTAGTGGCTCAGGGTCTTACCACTCGGGTGGTCGGTTCGAATCCGGACAGTGGCAGGTATACTTTTTTTCCAGTGGAATACCACCTCGATTCCAGTGGAATACCACCTTATTGCCACTGGAACACCACCGAATTCCCTCACGCATCCGATGGCACTCCCACTGGTGATTTGGTGGTGAACCAGTAGGAATTAGGTGGGATCCCACTGGAATTTTTTTATCCGTGCCGTTATTCCCTGGTACAACAGTCAAAATTCTGCGGATACATATTAATAGGGTTGTCGAATCGAGCGCTCGATTTCGAACTTTTCGCTCGAAAGTTCGAAAATTTTCGAATTTCGAGCGGAAATTTCGAATTTCGAGCGCTCGAAAAAAAATTCGAATTATGCTTTCGAATTTTGAGCGCTTATTTTCGAGTTATAGTTCGGAACTTGCAGCACACAAAAAAGAATGTAATGGTGAATTTTTCTTGTTTTAGAAAAATGCCAAGCGAAGTTTGGAAATCGTTTAAGAAAGTCGGTGGAAAGACTATTTCACTTGTGGGGAAGAGCTTAGACTGCAAAGAGTAGATCAACAACTCATCTTTCGGGTCACCTGAAATTGGCAAGGCCCAAGGAAAAGTTAGCGAACAAAAAATTGGGACCTTCTGAGGCGAAAAAAGCCAGAGCGGTGCTTTTTGCGATCTCAGAGTCTCCGATCTGCGCAGTTTGATCAAGCACAACTATGAACAAAGAGTGGTAGTTTTTTCGACCGCTTATTCGTTTGGTGTGGTAAAGCGGTCGTGTGTGGTCGATTAACCATGGTTTCGATTAATTTATTTCTAAAAAATCCATTAATGAGGCGGCGAAGCCGCTGAAAATTTTCGATTTCGAATCGAGCGCTCGAAAATTTTCGAATTTCGAATCGAGTGCTCGAAAATTTCGAATGTCGAATCGAGCGCTCGACTCGAAAATTTCGAATTTCGAATATCGAATCGAGCGCTCGACTCGAAAATTTCGAGCGCTCGACAACCCTACATATTAATCTCTAGGATCTGGAAAAACATCGATAGAAATTTAAAAAAAATTCATGGACCAATATCGGCTGCTACAGATAATATGTTGGCATATCCATTATTATTCAAAATATCAGCACCCACAGACTGATCGGGAGTATTGCAAATTTTTTTATCACTGACTTTTTCTTTTATATAATTTCTCAAAATGAGATCTTTACTATCACCTCTATTTTTTTCTAGGCGATGAATAAAGTTACCAACCAAAAAATAGTAAATCTCTATATACCGTATTTCCTCTAATAAGCGCCCTCGGGGCGCTTATTTTTCAAACCTCCAAAAATCGGAAAATTTGGAATTCGATTTCGAGATTTTTGGGTGCTCAACCAAAATCTAAAAAGTCGAATCGGTAGAGCTCGTGGGAGTTAAGAAAACGTATCAAACAGCTTTGCAAAATATTGCTTCTACACTGAGATCCAGACCCTCAAAGTCGAGGGGGGGGGCGCTTATCAGAGGAAGTACGGTAGTATCATTTGGTACGAGGAATGTACGTCTGTCTGCCGCTTATTTGAGTGGTCCCGTTAAACACTTGAAAACTTTTATCTGGGCAATCAGGGCTGGACACGGGCCTTGATTCTGCCGGCCGGCACAGACCTTGTTTTCAAAAGCCCGGCCCGGACAGGGGTCAGGCCCAGCCCGGCCCGGGCAAACCTTTTTTGCTGCTGATTTACGTCTTTTTGCAGCTGATTCACGTCTTTTTGCAGCTGATTTGGTCTTGCAGCTGATCAGTGTTTTCAATAATGAGAAGCAGAAATGAGAGTAACATGAGAATGACAATGAGAAAATAGTCAACATGAGAATCAGAAGTATAATGTTTCTCATTCTCATTTTGACTACTTTCTCATTCTCATTCTCATGTTACTCTCATTTCTGTTTCTCATTCTCATTCTCATGTTGACTATTTTCTCATTCTCATTCTCATGTTGAAAACTTTCTCATTCTCATGTTATTCTCATTTCTGCTTCTCATTCTCATTCTCACTTTCATTTCTCATTCTTCAGTCAACTATTTTCTCATTCTCATGCTCATGTTAGCTATTTTCTAATCCTCATGTTAGCTATTTATTCATTAACTATTTCATGAGGATGAGAAAATAGTTAACTCGAGAATGGCTGGTCATTTATCTGGTTTCAGGAACAAACTATTTTTCCTTACAAACCTTTTTCTTTAAGAGGATCCTGAGTGGTCCTGATCCACCTTAAGAGGTTTTAGTCGTTCCGATCCACCCTTAGTCTTAGTCGTTCTGATCCACCATCCATTGCCCTGATTAACCCTCAGTGGTCCTTATACCCTAGTCCTTATACCCTTACACCCTTAATCGTTCCGATCCACCATCAATCGCCCTGATTAACCCTCAGTGGTCCTTATACACCTTATTAGTCCTGATCTCGTATTCAATGTCTAGAACCTGTTGGATATGGTCTTGGCTCATTTGGGTGTCCCGTACGCGAAAAATTATCCTGTGGTCAAAACCATCTGAATTTTAGATATATCAAATAACTCCGTGAATAACATAAAATATCTATAATTTTGGTGCTTTGATCACTGTGAAAATTTTTTGGCTCTGCAAAGCTATAGCAACCAAAAAAGACCCGCTTAGTATGGAAAATATCGCTAGAAATTGGTTTAGTCATACAACAAACATACAATAACCCTTAATGGCGTTAATATTACAGCTTAAATTTGGCTGACTTGATTTCCAGCATTTCATCAGGACTATATATCGATTCCATTTGCTTTTAGAAATATAGGGTGGCTATTAGAAAAAATACGAGCATTAAACGTTGCAGTTTACATTAATAATACTTAAACTCTAGTCGTTTCATGAATTGACCGAAAAGTAACACAATGTGAAAATGACTACTAAATCAAAGACGTCTACCTTACTGCTAGCCACACCACAACTTGACCACACCACTTACAACACCATTCGTGTGTAAAGTAAAGCAAAGTTAAAGAACTATTTTCATGAAAAATTTATTCAACGAGTCATATGTAACAATTTAAAAGGCATAAAGAACCATTCCAATTGAAGAGAGTCATCCAAGTCGGCTTTCCCTTCAGGCGAAGTTTCCGAGAGTCCATCATCACTAACGGTATAGGCAGCCATGTCTTCGAATGTCAGGGGCTTCACGATCACAGCCTGAAAAATACCAGATAATTATTCACAGACTGTGTGTGAATGCCTACGTTATATTTAGGAGGACCAGCAGCTGGAGTCAGAACCACGCAAACACTCGACATTGTGCGAAGAGTTTGCTCCATCACAGCGTTTGTTCCAATGCGATATTCTTTGGTAGACGGACTGGTTTCCTTTAAAAATCTGACATTAAGAAACGGAACTACCATAAAAGTGCCTACGCTTCTCTGACTTCGTCAATTGCTCAAAACATCAGAGGCCGAGTTGAGAACACCAACTTGCTTGATAAATAGTCCAATGCGAAGAATAGCCTAAACAGAGAAAGATAAACAGATGAATGCATAATCCAGATCGTAATAGTAAAGACTATTAGAATGAGAAGCTTTTCAAATGAGAATGAGAGGCAGAAATGAAAGTGAGAATGAGAATGAGAAACGAGAATGAGATGAGAATGAGAAAGTGTTCAACATGAGAATGAGAAATGAGAATAACATGAGAACGAGAAAATAGTCAACATGAGAATGAGAAGCAGAAATGAGAGTAACATGAGAATGAGAAAATAGTCAACATGAACAGTACCATATTCTTCCTTCGCTCCGAGAGCCTCAAATCGACTTTGTTGAGCTTCGGATCGCCACCTGTGCGCAGAGAAATTAGCTCAGCCTCTTGCATTGAGCACTCTTATTTAAGCTGTCAAAGCCACTTCCAGAATTGAGCTTTCTTGCCATCCGTGGTTCCATCGCCAGCTGCAAAGATCGATGCCACGCTTCAAGTGAGTTTGTAGTCTTCGCTTTTCCTCTCGTGCTAATTCAGTACAGTTCCACAGAGAATGAACAAATAGCGGGCGTCGAATTGCGTCTTCTCCCTCATGTCCAATCCGAGTCTCAAACAGAAAAACTACATTTAACGAAATCAAGACAAATTAGTCAAACATACTCTTAGAAAGTAGTTGATGAAACTTTGTTCAGGTGATCCTACTGCAAATTGAGCGCACTGTTCTCCCACAATAAGATAGTAGCAAGCAACGACATCCACAACAGGTACATACACTAAACTTTTGAGTTTTTTTGACGACTATGCTAAAGAGTCCGCCGCTTTCGTAGACTTTTTTCAACTTCAGCTTTGCAACTTTCTTGATGTGCGCCTGAGCAAAGTGAAACATACATCCGTGGATTGTGACCACTAAAAGTTATGCGAAAGAATGAAAAACAAAAGAATGCGGAAGAAGCAACATACGAGGGAAAACTGCCGCAAAACTAGAAAACAGCGCTATTTCGTAGTCCATATGAGCATTGGTGACCACAATAGTTGGAAGGATACGTTTGACTTTGCGGAAGAATCCAGTATATGTTCCAGCAGATTTATTGGGCAAGAGCACATGCAAACATGGAACGAAAGTTTCACCGATCTTGGCATGAATTGTTATCAGTTGTTTCCATCCTTCTGGCACCAGCTTGAACGTTCCGTCCATCCCCAGTATTCGGCAAATCGAAGACACTGCAGAATAAACATTAACTTTTCATTTTGACTTATCAGGCGAAGGAATCTTACCTCCATCAAAGCAGGCGTAGAAAAAATTATCATTCGTCGCGTTCCTCTTCCTGTATCGTAGAGAACAAACGGAACTTCTTTGTACAGCCTCAAGTCCTCGGGAATTACAAAATTACATGGCAGGCACGATCCATTTGGACAGTCATTCAGTTTCTAAATGCAAATTTAAATTGAAAATTTTCAAAGATCTACCAAAAACGTAACATACCTTCTGATGATATGATACAGCCCTTGCCACATTTGTCGAGTCTACAATAGCTTTAGCTTGCTTCGATATATGTTCAGTTACTTTGGCGTAAATTTTGCGCGCACACAACTGAAACTTTTGTGAGGAAATACTCAGGACAACTTTAGAAATACTTAAACTTACATTGTTGACGAGCCATCTATGCTACTTCCAAACTGATTGCTAGTAGCTCCACATCAACTGCTTCTGCTGTATGTACATGTTGCCCAAGGCTCATTTCAACGCATTGTCCATCCTTATTGCCTTCCAGAGTTTGCTTGCACCCATCTGAATATCTTTTTGCGCAGCGCCAGTGCATGACCTGATCGGCGTCGGTGAAAAAATAGTTATAGCAGTGCCCTAAACATACAGCAGACTTGATTGGTGCACGCCACGCAAAATAGTAGGAAAATACCTTCACAAACGATAAGACTCTTGTTTCGACGAGATTGGATTAGACGCAGCTCCACTCAGGCATAACCACAGCTTCTCGCTTTTTCGCCCTTTTGACAAATTCGGCTTGCATGGACTTGAGCAGGATTTTCCACTGTGCGCTGGATTTCTTCAAGCTCTTCTTCTGAAGAAGTTGCTTCGTCTTGACTGCTGCTATATTCGATGTCACTGAGCATCTTAAATACAGTAATGATGATAACGAAAATCATACACCATTATGTCAGGTAATAAAAAACAACACGCAAAGCTATGACACCATAACAATCATAACAAATAGGGCTTAAATAGTGGCGTAACTAGTGATTTTCGAAGTAGTTATCGGTGAAACATTCGATTATTGAAAGGCGCGAAAAATGAAATCAGCGATTGGCGAAATCTCTTAATTGGCGAAACCTCTGACTTTCGAAACATGTGATTATTCAAATAGGCGCTTTTTGAAACATCTAATTGTCGAAGCTATGTAAAGCCGCAGAAAAAAGTTGAATCAGCTGCAAAAAGACGTAAATCAGCAGCAAAAAGGTTTGCCCGCCCGGGCCGGCCCGGAAAAGCCCGGAAAAATTTTCTCATTCGAAATTTCAAAAAATTTTAAAAAATTCAAATTTTTGACCAATATTTAAAATTTCAAGCTTTTTTTAAGATCTTTTCGCCTAAAAATTATTTTGGCAATTTCCTTACATTGTTTTACAAAAGTACTTTTCCTTTACTTTTTTATTACTTTTATTTGGGCGTCTTGGTTTTCTTCTCGCTTTTCTACCGATTGAAATAATTTGTGCGCTCCTTATGATCAAATAATTTAGTGCTTTTAGCTTCATTTAAATGAAATTAATTAACTTTTTTATGGCTCAAATTGAATTCCGCCCTCAAAAGTCTGAATTTCGCCCTCTAATTATTTTTTTCACCCTCTAATTCAAATTTCGATCAAAATACTGAATTTCGCCCTCTAATTTCTGAATTTCACCCTCTAATTTCTAAATTTCGTCAGCTAACTAGTTTTTTTGTTTCTCATGTTGTTTTTCTTCTTTCAGATGCAATCACAAGCTATTCAAGTAAAGAAGCGAGGACCAGCTCGCAAATGGACAACAGTGTTGGTGTGCAAGCGCAAGGAAGATGCTGATCAATGGCTGACCGAAAACAAAGAGCTTTGGATATAGTAAGTGATTGAGGTTGAATTGAGATGTATCGGATACCTGCCTTTCAGCCATTACAGCAGTGAAATCTTTAAGTATGCCAATCAAATCTTCTACTGTGATCATTTCAAGAAAAATCGCCCAGGAAATAAGTACAAATGAAGAAAGTACAATTGGTCTGTCGATGTCATCGATTCCAACAAATAATGGATTGAGGCACTAACAACATGATAAAGAAGGAATACACACAAAGGGAGTTGCTTGGGGTCTCCAGATTTCTTCTTCTGGTTGAGCAATATATGCGGGATCGAAGCATGGATCCACAAAGAAAGGTACCTTTTTGGTAATTGTACTTCATACTTTTATCATATACTTCAGGAGCCGCTACGGGTGCCAACTGTTCCCAGAAGCCTCAATTGCAACATCCGCAAAGCTATGGAGAGTCTTAAGAAAGAAAAGCGACCTTCTCTGTATTTCCAATATGCAAATAATATATCTGGTTAATTGGTGCTAGCAGCTACAAGGGAACGCTGAGGTTTAAAGAAGCTCTGGGAAGAATTGGAAGGAGCAACGCGTTCAGAAAACAGAGGGTTGTCTACACCAATTGGCTCAATACAAGATGTTGCGTTCGTCATTCTACACAATGAAGAAGTCATCTTGCTTTGAAGGCTATATATCCTGCACGTGTCCAATTGGAATCAAAGACGAAGTTTGTAAGCACTCTCTGATGATAATGGAGTCTGAAAACCTTATTGATCCTTTGCCGCAGCCACTGGAGGGGAGACAAAAGAGAGACGAAAGCGAAAAGTAGGACATGCATTAGAGAAAACATGATTTGTCAATGTTGTTGTTATTTCTGCTGTTGTTATTGTTTTATCGCTGTTTATAGCTGTTTCTGCTCAAAAGGCATGAATAAAATGGAGGATGCAGTCTAGGCTAAGATTTGAATTCACATACAAATGCCGGCAGTATCAGAGCCGGGCTATCTGGAAAAATATTATCAAAAATAAAGTTTCTTTGAAATTAAACTACGAACTGCTGAATTCAGTAATTTACTGATGAAATTCAGTATTTTTTTGTAAAAATTAAAACCACTGATTCGGTCGTCGCTTTTATGCCTCTTTAACCTCAGATCGTACATAGAGGAAGAAACCATAACTTTATAAAACAAAAAATCAGCAAACAAATGATTAGCTGACGAAATTTAGAAATTAGAGGGTGAAATTTAGGAATTAGAGGGCGAAATTCAGTATTTTTGATCGAAATTTGAATTTGAGGGTGAAAAAAAATAATTAGAGGGCGAAATTCAGACTTTAGAGGGTGCATTTCAGTTACAGCCTTTTTTATTCGTTAGAAGTTTTAATCCAAGGGAGTTTGACCTGGGAGTTTGAAATATTCAATTGCAATAAATATATGATAAATGAGCGCTTGAATGCAAAAAATTGTTAACGGTGAAAAAATTCCTTTGAAATAGTGAAATTTTCAGTTGTCTGTAAATTAGCCCGGGCCTAACCGGGCCGGAGTTTTTTTTTAGTTTTTTTTAAGGTCCGGCCCGCCGCAAGCTTCGGCCCGGCCGGCCCGTTCTCGGGCCGGCCCGTGCCTAGCCCTGTGGGCAATATTAAAATGGGCAAGTTTGGTCGCATTGAAACTTTCAATTTGAAAAGCACTTTTAACAGCGGAGGACCTATTAAATATTAGATTTGGGTATTTTTTATAAAAAAATTCGAAATTTTGCTCCTTGAAGTTGAAAATAAGGGGATTAGTATGAAAATGCATTTAAGCAATTGCAGTGTTTTCAAGGGAAGGAGAAAGTTGTGCCATTTCAGTTTGTTCCCAAATTTAGTGGATTATTCAGTCTTTTTGAACTGAATTATGGGCACAAATTGAATGGGCACAAACTGAAATGGCACAACTTTCTCCTTCCCGTTTTCAAAACTCATCCTCAACTTTTGCCTCAACTTTTTTAACATCGCCTGTAAAGACTATTTTTCATTTCTTTTCGGAAATCTGTTTGATACGTTTTGTTCAGCATTAAAAGTTGAGGATAGGGGATAGAGAAAAAAATTCAGACCCATTTTCCGCCAAAAAAACGATAAAAAAAACCGCCTGAAGGTGAAAATTCACATTCCTAAACTCAACCGGTTGAGTTTAGCAAATTTTCACCTTCACACGGTTTTTTATCAATTTTTATGGCGGAAAATGGGTCTGAATTTTTTCTCTATTCCTATCCTCAACTTTAATGCTGAACAAAACATATCAAACAGATTTCTAAGAAGAAATCAAAATAGTCTTTACAGGCGATGTTAAAAAGTTGAGGCAAAAAGTTGAGGATGAGTTTTGAAAACACTGAGCCATTGCCACCTGTTTTGAACTGTCCCCCGCCAATTCAAATTTTCGTGCCTAATCATTCAACAAAAATCATTCAATTCTGTACTGATTTTCAACTTGGTTTCTAACAAAGTTGGGCCGGTTCCTGAGAAATCTGGCTTCTCAGCTCTGAAGGTTCACAAATAGCGCTACAAGGGTTATTCAAAGTTTCAAAAACACCTCGATACCCACATATAATAGTTGGCTGTAAGTGAATTGCAGCGGTAAAACTGTGAATTTCAACGGTAAATTAATTTTTTTCAACGGTATTTTTCAAATTTGCCATAAAACAATGAAATTCAATAGTAAATTTGTGAAATTCAGCGGTAAATTTATCATGAGGTCAACTTCAAAGTCCGTTGCCTTATTTGTGTATCAATGTTTGTGAATCGTTCAGGCAGAAACAACTTTAGCACTATTTAGATGCAATCTCAAGTCGATCAAAGGAAGAGGCAAGGAGCGGCGCGCGAATAGATGACTGTGAAGGAGTGCCCTAGTAAAGAAGACGCAGATGTGTGGATGGCTGAGAATGCAGGATCCTGGACATAGTATGATAAACCCGTTGTGTCTTTGATTTTGCTAATAATTTTTTGCTTTAGCGATTCCGATTTTCCTACACTAGTTGGACGCACTATAAGGAACTGCGAAACTCTTTCTACTCGCTGAAGTCAAGCTGTTATGCCGGCTACATTTCCTGCACGTGCTCTGAGGGAATCATGGACGTCGTCTGCAAACACTCGCTCATGCTGATGGAGGCCGAGAAGCTGATCGATCCATTGCCACAGCCACTGGATGGAAGGCGGAAGAGAGGGAGGATAAGAAAGATTGGTCACGCCCTAGAAAGAGTCTGAAAATTTGTTGTCTGGTTTTAATGTTTCTCTTCGTTATTGTTGTTTCTGAATAAAGGCAGTGTTGTGAGACAGGAATGTGTATTTTGCTTGCTGGTAATTAATATAAGGATTTCATCTGAAAAAAAAATTTATGCTTCGCGCCAACTATTTATCCTTGGGGTCATTTCTATGAGGCAACGACTGTGAAGTTGACTTCACGATAAATTTACCGCTGAATTTCACAAATTTACCGTTGAATTTCATTGTTTTATGGCAAATTTGAAAATGGCTAAAATTCATTTGCGCCCTCAAGATGCTTATTTACGCCCTCAAATCAATCATTTACGCCCTCAAATTTGAAAATTGATCAAAATGCTCATTTACGCCTCAAATTGCTCATTTACGCCCTCAAATTTATTATTTACGCCTCAAATCGATCAATTGGGTGGGAATTCCCTATTTTAGATGGCAATATTTTCAGAACTCGAATGTCTGACTGTGTTTAGACTTTCCAAACCGGTATCTTCAGTTTCCCTGAGCCATTCTGTAGGAGAACGCATGAGGAGCTCACTCGAGCGACCCTGAGAGCCGCAAAAAATTTGCACTATATCGAGGTTCGTACTAAATCGGGGTTCCACTTTCGATATTTCAAAGACTTTTGACCAAGTCCATCGAACTCGAGGTCGCACTAAATCGGGATTGACTGTACCAGAGAGAGAGAGGTAAGTTTACCACTGTCAAACCATCTTCAGCATGCCCGAATTAGTCCAGAAAACAGGTTTTGAAACATGAAAAATGTAAAATTTTTTATGATATAAGTCGACGATCGGCTGGTTTCGCTGGTTGAGACTAAAAAATTTGAATTCCCGCAAAATTTTGGCTAAAATAAGCATTTTCGTCGATTTGAGGGCGTAAAAAAGAAATTTGAGGGCGTAAATGAGTAATTTGAGGGCGTAAATGAGTAATTTGAGGGCGTAAATAAGCATTTTGATCAATTTCAAATTTGAGGGCGTAAATAATTAATTTGAGGGCGTAAATGAGCATTTTGAGGGCGCAAATCACCTATAGCCATTTGAAAATACCGTTGAAAAAAATTAATTACCGTTGGAATTCACAGTTTTACCGCTGCAATTCAATTTGAGCCATAATGGTTTCTCATAACTGACCCATACACCATGGGTCATTTCTAAAATTTTTGTTTGCTGTCAGAGGCGGGGAGCCGAATGACTGACCAGTGGTAAAATGCTGGAAGTGCTCCAAATTCGTTTTGGTTTGAAATTACATGTCTCGCGTTGAGACAAATAAATCTAACCTTTTGGAAGTGCAATCTAGATTTGAAACAGGGATGCCATTAATTTGAGTGTTCTGTTATTTCTTTGGGCGGCTGCATCATAATTTTCTTTGTTTTGGTCTCTTGTTGCATTTTACGCTTCTTACTATGCTTTTTTAGCTCCGAAAACTATGGCTGCGACTCACTCCCATGATGTGTCAGAGGACGTTGAAACTGATGATGTTCCCGCTCAGCAAATTGTGCTCGTCGATTCTGTAACCAAGGCCAGCAACTATGCTGTAAGCTCTAAGCAGTGTTAATCACATACATTCAATTCTACTTCTGTTTTCAGATCATCTCAGAAGCTGAAATCAACGAAGAAATGAGTCGAATCGTGCAGGAAGTCCATGAAGTTCTGGGGAAGATCTACGCTTCGTCAATACTGAATACCGCATTAATGTTCTACAAGTGGGACAAAGATTTTTTCACCGAAAAGTAAGTTTTTTTCGACGGCATTTATGTGTGGACTAGCTGGTCTTAAATTGTTTCAGGTTCTTCGAGGGAGGTGATCCAGCTGGATTCTTTCTGGCTCTTCAGCTACCAGCGACGGGTCTGAGCTGCAAATCGGTGAAGGAAGGAGTCAATGAGTGTGGCATATGTTCCGAAGACAAATCACTGACCGGTTTCCAATGTGGCCATTTCTTCTGCGGTGAATGCTGGGCCGTAGTAACAATCGTAGTAACAACTTCCGTGGCTAAAAGTGGAATATCTCGGAGTTCAGTCCACTTTTTGAATAGTAGTTTTTGCAACAAAAAAAGACAATTTTATCTTCAGATTTTATTACAATAATCTAAATCGCTGATCGGTAACCAGAGCTAGCACTAAATGCAAAAAAATATCCGCAGCTGCGGATATTTTTTGGACCTGTGAGGCTAAAAATCAAATTTATCGTACAGGTTTCAGCTGATTGTGATGATGTTTCACTTGGTTTGTAGCCTAGATTATAAGGAACATTTTGGTGGTTTAAAAAGTATTTTCGGCTTACCAAACTTAAAATATTACTAAAAGTGCCTCTAAATATTGAATTTGAAAATTATCCGTGGATAGACTAAGCTAACTTTTCAAATTCAATATTTAGAGGCACTTTTAGTAATATTTTAAGTTTGGTAAAGCCGAAAATACTTTTTAAACCACCAAAATGTTCCTTATAATCTAGGCTACAAACCAAGTGAAACATCATCACAATCAGTTCAAACCTGTACGATAAATTTGATTTTTAGCCTCACAGGTCCAAAAAATATCCGCAGCTGCGGATATTTTTTTGCATTTAGTGCTAGCTCTGGTTACCGATCAGCGATTTAGATTATTGTAATAAAATCTGAAGATAAAACTTGTCTTTTTTTGTTTGCAAAAAACTACTATTCAAAAAGTGGACTGAACTCCGAGATATTCCACTTTTAGCCACGGAAGTTGTTACTACGATTGTTACTACGGCCCCTGGAGTCAGTATCTGTCGAAAGTTGTAAGTCTATGAATTTCTGTTTCAGTATTTCAGTATCTTATTTCAGGTCTTGGATGGCAATGTCTTGATCCTGTGCCCAGAATTCAAATGCAAGTCTCTGTTAGACAACGATTCCGTGTTTTCGCTTGCCGGGAGCTCAGAAGTGTCAGCCAAGTACAAGAAGCTTTTGGTAAAATCTTTTGTTCAGGTGCCTATCTTTTGATATTTTCATTGAATTACCGATTAATTTTAGCACAAGAAGCAAGTAGCTGCATGCCCGCGGACGGCTGCAATCGGTTCTCTAAACTATCTTCCGAACAGTGGACTGCAATCAGCTGTGCCTGTGGCCTCAAGTATTGCTTCCAGTGCCAGCAGGTTAGACTCTATGCGTTTATAAACTCTAACTGTAATTAAATACCAGCCCTGGCACTATCCACTGGATTGTACCCGCATACGTCAATGGTTGAAGAAGTGCTCAGATGACAGCGAGACAGCAAACTACATCATGGCCAACACGAAGGAGTGTCCGAAATGCAAGGTATGATTTCCATTTTCCGATTCAGAGGTATGCTCCATTTTTAGGGTATCACCGAGAAGAATGGAGGCTGCAATCATATGACGTGTAAGAATCTGAATTGCCGCAATGAATTCTGCTGGATTTGTTTGGGCCCTTGATCGAGCACGGTTCTGGCTATTATTCCTGCAATCGGTTCAATGATGAGCAAGCCACGAAAGCGCGAACAAGTCAAGAGCAATCAAGAGCTGAGCTGGCACGCTATCTTCACTACTACAATCGCTTTGCTAATCACCGATTGAGCTTGAGCCTCGAAAATAAGGTCTCCATTTTTTTGAACAACGGGATCATTTCTATGTTTTGTAGTTGGTGGCTGAAGTCAATCTAAAGATCGTTCACATGCAATCGGAGGGAGTTACGTGGACTGATGCGCAATATCTGCTCAAGGCTGTGGATGTTCTAAGAGAGTGCCGCATGATCATGATGTACAGCTACGCCTTCGCTTATTATCTCCAGAAGAACAATTCGTCAGAAATCTTTGAAGCAAATCAAAACAACTTGGAGATGGCCACCGAAAAGCTCAGTCACCTGCTGGAAAACAAGTTGGACAATGTCGACCTGACCAAGCTGAAGCAAGAAGTAGGTGTTTTATGGTTTTTGGTTGAAAAGTCGTTCGTTCCTTACACAATTTTTAGATTCAAGACTGCTATCGCTACGTGGACAGCCGAAAGATTAGCATGCTTGGCCATTGCAAAGAGGGATATCAGAAGAATGAATGGCTTTCGCTGAGGATGTGCCAGCCGACAGTCACGCCAAAGAATCCACATAAGCACGAAGTGAATGAACCACTGTTGATACTGATATATATGATATATAAGCCTATAAATACTGTTTTGAGTGTTTTGCCTAATTTTTTATTTTAGGTAATCGTTAGTTAGTTGGTTGGTTAGTTGGTTAGTTGGTTGGTTAGTTGGTTAGTTGGTTGGTTAGTTGGTTAGTTGGTTGGTTAGTTGGTTAGTTGGTTGGTTAGTTGGTTAGTTGGTTAGTTAGTTGGTTAGTTGGTTAGTTAGTTGGTTAGTTGGTTAGTTAGTTGTTAGTTGGTTAGTTAGTTAGTTAGTTAGTTAGTTAGTTAGTTAGTTAGTTAGTTAGTTAGTTAGTTAGTTAGTTAGTTAGTTAGTTAGTTAGTTAGTTAGTTAGTTAGTTAGTTAGTTAGTTAGTTAGTTAGTTAGTTAGTTAGTTAGTTAGTTAGTTAGTTAGTTAGTTAGTTAGTTAGTTAGTTAGTTAGTTAGTTAGTTTTAGTTAGTTAGTTAGTTAGTTAGTTAGTTAGTTAGTTAGTTAGTTAGTTAGTTAGTTAGTTAGTTAGTTAGTTAGTTAGTTAGTTGGTTAGTTAGTTAGTTAGTTGGTTAGTTGGTTAGTTAGTTAGTTGGTTAGTTGGTTAGTTAGTTAGTTAGTTGGTTAGTTAGTTAGTTAGTTGGTTAGTTAGTTAGTTAGTTAGTTAGTTAGTTAGTTAGTTAGTTAGTTAGTTAGTTAGTTAGTTAGTTAGTTAGTTAGTTAGTTAGTTAGTTAGTTAGTTAGTTAGTTAGTTAGTTAGTTAGTTAGTTAGTTAGTTAGTTAGTTAGTTAGTTAGTTAGTTAGTTAGTTAGTTAGTTAGTTAGTTAGTTAGTTAGTTAGTTAGTTAGTTAGTTAGTTAGTTAGTTAGTTAGTTAGTTAGTTAGTTAGTTAGTTAGTTAGTTAGTTAGTTAGTTAGTTAGTTAGTTAGTTAGTTAGTTAGTTAGTTAGTTAGTTAGTTAGTTAGTTAGTTAGTTAGTTAGTTAGTTAGTTAGTTAGTTAGTTAGTTAGTTAGTTAGTAGTTAGTTAGTTAGTTAGTTAGTTAGTTAGTTAGTTAGTTAGTTAGTTAGTTAGTTAGTTAGTTAGTTAGTTAGTTAGTTAGTTAGTTAGTTAGTTAGTTAGTTAGTTAGTTAGTTAGTTAGTTAGTTAGTTAGTTAGTTAGTTAGTTAGTTAGTTAGTTAGTTAGTTAGTTAGTTAGTTAGTTAGTTAGTTAGTTAGTTAGTTAGTTAGTTAGTTAGTTAGTTAGTTAGTTAGTTAGTTAGTTAGTTAGTTAGTTAGTTAGTTAGTTAGTTAGTTAGTTAGTTAGTTAGTTAGTTAGTTAGTTAGTTAGTTAGTTAGTTAGTTAGTTAGTTAGTTAGTTAGTTAGTTAGAGAAGAGGTAGGTAAGCATATCTTAGGGCGGACTTTAAAATTTAAAATTTTTCTGCCCGCTGATGCGTCTGCGTCTAGGCACAAGCCGGAAAACAGCAGGGGGTCCCAAAAAAAGGAGCTGCCAGAAACTATGTCAGTGTAGTTTATTTAAAAAACAAGAAATAAAATTAGTGATGGGTGTGTGGCTCTGCGTATAATAAAGAAAAAATTCGAGAAAGCCACGTGAAGTTCACCATGAAATTCCAGCTTTCCTAGTTTAGGACACACGTAAAGCTCAGTTTGACTAGCCTTTTCAATACCTATAATGGAACAGTTGAACTTTTTAAAATCAGAAAAAGGGGTGAGGGAACTTTATATACGCAGCGCCATAGGTCACAGGTTTAACTAGCAGACCTTAATTTTTTTATACTTTTATTTACAAGTTGAGTGTCAAAATGTAGCCAAGGTTCTGGGCTTTCATTTGACCTATTATACAGATGTAAAGTTTGTGTAAAGTTAGAGCTAGCATTTGAAAAACCTTCTACGATGTCCAATTCCATGACATCCTACCCAAGACTAACCGAGAACTTTTTGGTAGTATCCTGGAGCTGACGTTTTTCCCCAATTTTAATTTACATACTCATTTGCAACCTCACACTCCAAATGTAGCCCGGCTTCTTGCCGTCATTTTCAGCCTGCGGTTGTATAAAATAATGTAGATTGAAATCACAAAAGAACTCAGTTCCTAAACAATACTGAAATCCTGTCCTCAATACTACTCATTTCTTCCCGGTCAAACCTTTGTTAGCTATCTTGCTTTTATGAAGTGATTTTGGTGTCTAAAAATTTCTATCTGCTTCCTCATGAAAATTATGTTGATGATAGCAAAGCAGTGCTGGAAATGGTTGCAATCGACTGCTCGATGATTTTTGGAATTTGCAATTTTTTTGAGCGAGACAAAGTCAGTCAACAAAGTCTTTAAAATTTGTTACCTTTCCTAATTATCTAAACGAAAAAATCGTTTTACACAACATTTTGGCAAAGTGCAATTAGCCGGTTTGTTCTACGCTAAGATATGAGGTCTGTAGTGTGGGGAGTTATTGGAGCACGGGAGTTAATAGAGGAAATAAGGTAAGTGACATCATTTGAAAAACAGTAACAAAAAAACGGTACACGGACAATTCACCGTGAGAAACAATTCTCCGTGAAGGACAATTAACCGTCAGGGACAATTAACCGTCAGGGACAATTCCCATGGGATAATTCATCGTGGGGACAATTCACCGTCGGGCATATCAAAAAGCCTTTTATAAAAATATTTTTTATTTCATTGTTAATGTTATTATTCTTCACTCATCACCAATTGTTAAATACGTTCTCAACTATTGTTTACTTGTTTCCGTTCTTTATTGAATAAGGTTGGTTAGAGATGCTCTGACTCACTTACCTTAGACATAATTCCGAGCAAGACTCTTGATTAAAAATGTATATAGTGACTCTTTTCGCCCAGCTCCAGTGACCAAAACATAGTAAAATACAAGGTGTCCCAAGAAATTTGATACACTTCGAAGAGTCATAACTTTTTTTCTGGAGTGAATGTTGAAAAAATGTCAACGGAGATCGACTCAGAATCGCATGAAAATTTTTTTGGTATATAAAGTCAAAAACACGATTTTCGCTTGGTCCCCCTGTGGTTTGGGCCTTGCCCATCCAGAGACCATCCAAAGTCAAAATCAGGGTGGGCGGGATGGGATCCCGCCCGGGATCCCTTCCCGATGCGGTCTCTACCCGACAGTCCAAAAAACAGTCCATGTGAAACATGCATATTGACCGAAATATATACATTTAAAAAAATGCATTCAAAATTTATTCTTGTGGGGGCTGGGGTAGGGTGGGAGCTTAGTTGGGAGTGAATTTGAAGTTCTCATCTCACAGGAAAATTTCCCACACAAATTTGCATAACTTTTTTTAAAATTCCGCTCGATACAAAAAAGATTCAAACAGGCATTTGTTGAATTATAACAATTCTTTTGAACAACTTTTTGTCTCGAGCACAATTTGAAAGAATGTTTTTTATGGTAAAACGGAATTTTGCAGCTAATTCTCGTAATTTTGCAGCTAATTCTCGTAATTTTGCAGCAAATCCTTGTAATCTTGCAGCAAATATGAGTGAATTTTGCGGGAATTCGAATTTCCTAGTCAAAAGATGACTTGGATCGCTCAGAATCCCAGCCCGGAGTGGTCAGAAGCCCCTGAAAGTTGGTTTTTTGGGGGTTCACTAAAGGGGGGGGTAAACTTTTTGCGAAAATTCGATTGGGTGGATCAGAATTCCGGTGCGATCGGCTTAATCGCTCAGAATTCCGCTCAGAATTTACCCCCTCCCTTTAGTAAACCCCAAAAAACCAACTTTCAGGGCTTCTGACCACTCCGGGCTGGGATTCTGAGCGATCAAATTTATCTTTGACTAGGAAATTCGAATTCCCGCCAAATTCACTCATATTTGCTGCAAGATTACGAGAATTAGCTGCAAAAAAAATAGCTGCAAATTTACGAGAATTAGCTGCAAAATTACGAGAATTAGCTGCAAAATTACGAGAATTAGCTGCAAAATTCCGTTTTACCCGTTTTTTATATCGAAGCAGTTTAACGTGCAAATCGACTACGCTGAGCACAAATACGGGTTAGAATTTGAGGTTTGTTAAGCAGAAAAAAAGTTATGCAAAATTTGTGTGGGGAATTTCGTGTGAGAGGAGAACTTCAAATGGCTTTAACTTTTTAACCCCAACATCGAGACGAAATGTTTTTCGGCCAACTTGTTCAGTTGTAAATGCTGAATCAGAACTTGCAATAAAAATCAGGTCGGAATGTTTCAAAAAATGGAGAAATCAGCATTTTTCACGAAAATTTGCATTTTGGAAAAAGCCCTTTTTCAAAAAACGGGTGTTTCACTTCAATACCTCAAAAGAAAGCACGATTCAAGTCGATTCTAATGACATCCAATGTTTACAGAAGACTGCGTTAAGATAAGTGAAAATCAACATTTTTAGCAGAATGGTGAAAATTAAGAAAAAAATTTGAGTGTATCTTTTAAAATGTATATATTTCGGTCAATATGCATGTTTTACATGGACTGTTTTTTCAAAGGTTTTCAGGTGGAGTAGCAGAACACGATGGAAATCACGGAAAATTTTTGAAAAAAAATCGTGGTAAATTGTTATTTCTGACTTTATCATTTTCTCAGAAAGTCTCTTTTAAATTGTTTTCTGTTTGCATCTAAAATTTTAAACCATTTACTAGTCGAGCACAACGTTGCTTGACATCGCCAGATGGGACGATTAAGAATACTTTCACCACACCATAACTAATTATATCAGTTCATGGATATTCCTGGACTAAGAGATAAATTTGAAATCAAAATAAATAATTCAAACAAACATTTTCGGAATAAAAAAGTGCCCCCGAAATATTCGAATTTCGGAAATTCCGTTGCGTTCAAAAATCATGGTCCTTTAATTTTATCTTTTTGCAGGTCCTTTTCTGGATCCATTGCACAAGCCATTGTTGAGTCAGCTCACCCTTACAAAAGTGGTCAAATAAATTCACAAGTAAAATTTACTAAATTTTTTAAGTTTTTAATAAATTTGTCGAATTATTTAGAAAGTAACTTTCGAAAAAACTGTAGAATTTCTCTATATCCGCTTCCACGACGAATGTCAAACTCTGCAAACAGACGATTGCCTACGCGTATTTGTGGCTGCTTCCACGGATGAAGATAGCCAAGGATCCACCTTTTATCCACTTGGAAAATATTCAGGCAGCAAAGTTAGTTTCTAATTCAAAAGATCCGGCTAAAAACTAAATTTTTCTGTAAATTTCTTATTTTTTAAGCTTGTTTTTTTCGTATTTTATGCTCACCGTATTCGTTCTAATGAAGCCCCTCTCGCCAATAAAGCTTTTTAGCTACGTTAAGAGTCTGTATCTCGGCCCAAAGTAATTTTTTTCGCAATGTTATTTACCGCGTTTTCGGTACTTTTATAGTTACCCCCCCCCCCTCCCCATACTCGGATTTTTTGAAAAGTGACCCAAAATCCCCTCTCGAACTCATTTGTTCTGCACAACAAGGTCTGAGAAGCATTTCTAAACACTTTCTGAATAAAAAATTGAAAGTTTGTCAAAAAAAATGCCTCCCACCCCTCAGGCAAAGATGGTCTTTTTAGGGTTTTTTAGGGTCACTTTTGGGTGATTTATCACATTTTTCTTGCTGGAGCTGGGCAAAAATAGTCTCTAAATGCATTTTTGATCAAGAGTCTTGCTCGGAATCATGTCTAAGGTAAGTGAGTCAGAGCATCTCTAACCAACCAAGCCCCCTGCGCCCCTTCGGGGGCGCAGGGGGCTTGGTTGGTTAGAGATGCGCACACACACATACCTGAGACACAAATCACTCGAAAATGACTCT
The DNA here is from genome assembly GCA_004194705.1 of Ditylenchus dipsaci. Lineage (NCBI taxonomy): Eukaryota > Metazoa > Nematoda > Chromadorea > Rhabditida > Anguinidae > Ditylenchus > Ditylenchus dipsaci. Next base: position 101,341 of record SADC01000058.1, read on the forward strand.
GGATGCAAAAAAAAAATATGCATACCAGAGTTTATTTATGCGGTAGGCCCCAGAAAGTAAAAATTTGTTCAAAATCTATCATTTTTACCTTCATTTGACTTGAAAAAGGCTAAAAATTGGTGAAAAATACCCTAAAAAGACTTTTTTTTATTCAGAAAGTGTTTAGAAATGCTTCGCAGACCTTGTTGTGCAGAACAAATGAGTTGAAGATGTGATTTTGGGTCACTTTTCAAAAAATCCGAGTATGGGGAGGGGGAACTATAAAAGTACCTATAAGCCTTTAGCCGGTTTATATCAGTTACATCCGTTTTTTTGTAAAAATGGATGAATTAATTAATATTACAACTGTATTAGGACTGGCCAGAAACTATGCTTTTGGTGCCTGGTAACTGTCTTTGGTTTATTCTTGAAACTTCACCCAGTCAAGAAGAATGCTCAGATCCCTCAAAAGTAAGCTAATTTTTATTTCAATAAACACTACACAACTAATTTCGAACCGAAAAAATAATTAATCTTATAAAAAAATACCTGAAATTGCAAAAATGTGTTTCTTTGACCGAGAATCGGATTTGATAGAAATGTGAAAGGGAACTTTTTTTGGTTGCAGTTTACAATCCCTCCCCCACGGGGAGTGATCGGATGGAGGAGATAACATCATATTCGTGTTTCTCGACCCCGATTTCATGAAAAAGCCGGCTGTTTTTTTGGTTCTGAGAAAAAAAATTCGGACCACGGGGGGGGGGTATCATGGTTTTTTAGTCAAAATTTGAAAAATTAAAATTGGCGCCTTTTGAATTTTAAAGGGATAAGGGCTGTATTGGGAGGGGAAGGGAATAAAAGGGGGCACTTTTATGGCAGAACGTTAAAAATTCAAAATTTTTGTATTCTTCGCCTGCCTCACCATGTTTTTCAACTGGGCCGTGGCAAAAAAAGACACTATATGCATTTTATGGTCAAGAGTACTTCTCGGAATCATGTCTAAGGTAAGTGTGTGCGCGCATCTCCAACTCTAAAGCCCCCTGCGCCCCCTTCGGGGGCGCAGGGGCTTGGGCTTGGAATTGAGATGCGCACACCCACATACCTTATACACAAATCACTCGAAAGTGACTCTGGATGCATGAAAAAGCATGCATACCAGAGTTTATTTATGCGGTAGGCCCCAGTATTCAAAACTATGTTTAACATCTTCTTGTTAGTGGCCCCTGTGTGATTAGTGGCCCCCTTTTATTCCCTTCCCCTCCCTATACAGCCTCAATCCCTTTAAAATTCAAAAGGCGCCAATTCAAATTTTTCAAATTTTGACTAAAATACCATGATACCCCCTGTGGTTCGAAAAATTTTTTTTCTCAGAATTAAAAAAACAGCCGGCTTTCTCATGAAATCGGGTCGAGAAACACGAATATGATGTTATCTCCTCCATCCGATCACTCCCCGTGGGGGGATTGAACTCAAGCCCTTTTTTTTCATACTTATTCATTTTTAATCGCTTTTAGATGTATGGTTTTCGATGCACAATCGATGGAATTTCTTCCTCATCTAGTCCTAAAGACTTCAACACAGTGCTAGGACAAGAGTTCACTTGGTTGTGTGCCAACGCCTGTCGCTTACTTGTCCAACTACCCTCTAGTAACACCCAAATAAAACAATTGTGTGTGAAGGAGCAATACACTCGTGAATTCCTCAGAAAACATGGTTCTCTGCTCAAAAAGGGGTTGAACATTCCGATGCCAGTGCTAAAACAGGTTTTGGCTAGTCAATTGCCTAAAACTAGAGAGTCTCAAGGTATGGTAATAAGAAAACGTTATGGGACTGATATAAAATTTCATAGAGCTAAAATTTTTGAAAGAATTCATTGATGGAGACTTGCAAACTTCAGCCGGAGCTTTGGCCAGAATGGTGGTTTCTCAACCATTTGTAGACTTGAAAAATTCAACTTTGGAAATGGAACATGAAAAAGAGCCGTTTTGTGCAGGAACGCTGATTAAAGTAGGAATTTTTCTAAAAAGATTTTTTGGCGATACTAGCGCATACCCCCGTCCCCCTAACCCAAGAATCGGACCTTTTCCAAATCGCTGTAACTACCATTTGTAACAACAAGTTTAGGCTTAGCCCTTAGGCTTGGGGGTAGGCCAGCGTACGGAAGTTGTGACTAATTAATAATTTACGCACTTTTTCTGGGTCTGGGACATGTTTTTGGGTAATTTTTGCTTAAGTTTAAAAAACAAAAATTGTTGGGGGGGGCATTCCTAGTAAGGTTGATCTTTTGATCAAATTGACAATTTAGACTATTAAGCTTGTATGAATATAATTTTTTACACGATTCGACTTTTCAGTTGACTTTTGTGCCCAGGGATCAGTACAATGAAATAGTTGAAGCCGTGTCACCTATCAACCACAGATTGGATGTACAAGTATTGATAACAAGTGGTGTTACTGACCATATAGAGAATACCGAAGAAGAAGAGCAGGGATCATTTACCAAAAGGCCTTGAAAACACTACAATTGGTTGGTTTTTCGAAATACTTTTTGTAGCTAAAGTTAGTAAAAAATGAGTAGAAAAGTTTAAATTCGGTTTAAACTTCTCATACTCCGTCTTCCCAAAATTGAGTTCTGACCACTAACTGTTTTTTCTAACTGTTTTTTTTCAGTTATTTCAACTTTTTGAGATCTTAAAGGGCCATCGCCGTCTCCAACAACGGTTGTCCCCGCCAATTCAAAAAAAATGGCTAATCATTGAACTTGTGTACGGCTTTTTCTACTTGGTTTCTAACAAAAAATACCTAAAATTAAGGTGCATAGACGTTTCGCCCATTTTTGGACAAATGTCCAAAAATGGGCGAAACGCTAATTTTTCCTTGGTCCCCCTGTTGATTTTTGTACAAATTTCATTTTCTCTAATTGCGTCAAAAACCGTTCCATAACACATTTTCCATCGCTTTTTTAGCTTTTTTTTTATTTAAAACCACGTACCATTTTGTGAATTTTCCAACCATATGCTGATGTCATGTTTTGTTTTAGATTTTTTTTTTCATTTGCTAACAGTCATTTTGAAGTCGTTTTAACTGTTTGATTGTTATGATCGTTGTAAATAAATTTAGTGCGCCATACTTTGAAAAACTATAGATTAATTTCAGTGAAGATGGTGAATCCTGAAAAAAACCCAAAAAATGCCAGCAGCACTTTGTTAAGCGCTCTAAAAGTAGCTCTTTCAGCAAAAAAAACAGACAAATAATTATCAATCCAAAAATCTAAAACAAAACATGACATCAGCATATGGTTGGAAAAGTCACAAAATGGTACGAGGTATGAGATACAATCTCTTTTTTCGTTAAAAAGCGAGGGAAAATGTGTTATGGAACGGTTTTTGACGCAATTAGAGAAAATGAAAATTCGTAAAAAAAATCAACAGGGGGGACCAAGGCAAAATTAGCGTTTCGCCCATTTTTGGACATTTGTCCAAAATGGGCGTAACGTCCCTTTACAAAAATTAAACCTAAAATCTAGGTATGGTATTGTTAGAAACCAAGCTGAAAAATCCGTACAGAAGTTCAATGATTAGCAACTTTTTTGGAATTGGTGGGGACAATTCTGAACGCGTGGCCATGGCCCTTTAAGCTTAGGCTATAAAAAGGACTTTTAGGGTTGTGAAAGCAATTTTTTTTATATTTTTTTGACCGAATGCGAGATGAATCTGAGCAAGACTCTTGACAAAAATGCATTTTAAGAGCCTTTTTTGTACATTCGATATTTATTTTTTCCTTTGTTTCTTCTCTTTTTATCCACTGCCTCTATATGCATTTTATGATCAAGAGTGCTTCTCGGAATCATGCTATTAAAATAAAATTGGTTTTAAAAACTAAGAAGTAGTTCCTCAAAAATTTTCCCTATTTTTTTTAAACAAACTGAGGCATTTGATAGCCCATTAGAAACTAGAGATTCACAGCTACATGTTGAAACAAAAATAAATTTTACAATTAGAAAAACAACGAGAAAAACTCATTAATCCTATTTGCTGGGAGAAATCAGTAAATTTACTAGGGAAATCAGTATTTTGGTGTGTAAGTTTAATTTCAGCCTAACCTCAAAAATGTCATTTATTGTGTAACAGCTATTATCTCTGCAGGCTGAACCCTACCGATCAGTATATGTCAACAAAGCTCGCTATCTGTCTATCACAATGATGCCTGCCTTCTCCAACTATTCTTTTGAAGAACTTCGACTATCTTTTCAACACACTGCTGCCACAAAAGTCAATATAAAGTTCGAAAAAGTGGAACACAGTGATTCACCAGGGTCAGCTTTACAACAAATTTCTTTTGCCAAAATGAAAAATTTTACGTTTTAGAAGCTTATACTGCGCTCAGTGGAAGCCTAGCAAAGCTGGACACTTCCAATTGCAATGCTTGGTGGACGGTTTTGCTCTTCTAAAGATCAAATTTATCGATATTTCTGATAGCCCTTCGCCAACTCGCTCCTATTCCAATTCCCTTCAGAAAAAACAGCACAAAACCAGCAAGTCAACGGCTACTACTACTACCAAACCCCATCGCCAGTAACCCCCTTGCCAAACAATCCTAAGCCTCATCATAGAGCTGTTTGTCCAGTTACTTCCACCTTCAAAGCTATTCGAATAAGAAGTCACCCCACTCTAAGTGCCCACCAAATCGGAGTGTTACCTAGAGGAATCGCCTTCAACTACACTGAAATGGTCAAAAATGGGGACGGAGTTTGGTTAAAACTGGCTAACGAGGCCAAGGCACACTATACCGATCACCACCACCATCATAGAAGTCAGAATGGTGGGCAGGCTTGGTGTTTACAGTACAATCAGCACTTGCAAGTGGAATATCTCCAGGTGGGAACACTAAAAAAAGGATAAACATGGTTTTTTTTAGGAAATATGCTTATTTTGCTAGTACGATATTCACTCTGAAAAAAATTTAAAATTTAAAATCAATCATAAAAAGGTTGAGAAAGTAAAATTATACTTTTTGCAACTAATTCTTGTTTTTTCCGCCTAATTCCCTTTTTTCGCCTAATTTTATGTTAGCATTTGTTTCTTAATTTTTGCCCTACTTTTTAAAGTTTAGCATCGTCGTAGCATCTAAGATCTCAGCTTTCCAACAAGCTATCAAACTCCATTGAATGATTTTAAAAATGTAGATATTTAGGAGTTGGAATAAAGTAACTGTTATTTTTCTGTTACTTTTTCAAACTCATAGACTTTTGGAAAATCAAAACGAAAATTGACAGAATGCCAAAAAATAATTTCGGCTGTAAAAAATAAAATTAGACGTAAAAAATATGGGTGGTAATAAATTTTGTTCCCAAATTTCTGAAAAATGCCCCAAATATTCTGAAATATGTCCCCAAATATTCTGAAAAATGTCCCAAATATTCTGAAAAATGTCCCAAATATTCTGAAATATGTCCCCAAATTTTTATTCTTCCCTATTTTTCATAATATCAGCTTTAAGTGTAATTTTTGATGCTGAGTATGGTTTTACGTTAAAAATGCTTATGCCAACAGCACCAATTCCGCCTACCAGTCATTACAATCAGTGTTGTTCCAGCGCCGGGATCGGCGTCGGCGCCAGCGCCGACCCTTTCTGAAAAAAGACCCCAGCGCCGAGCGTCTCCCTTAAAAAATTTTGGCTCCGGCGCCAGCGCCGGCGCCGACCTCTTTTGAAAAAATGCCCCAGCGCCGTCGCCGGCGCTCATGGCAGCGCCGACGCCGGCGCCGGCTTGTTTTTGCTGTAAATTTCATGAAAAATTCCTATTTTTTTAAGAGTATGTTTTTACAGTGAGAATGATAATAATTATTTGTTATCGTATCGATTAGCAGCATACCGTTTATATTTCCTCTATTAATTCCTCATGGTGTTAAAAAATATTGAAAAACAGGGTGTTTTAAAAAATTCGAAGAATTTGAGATGGCTATAACTTTTATCTAGAACGAGTTTCTGTTTTCACCAATCCTTTTCTTTTAAGTGTACAATGTCAAAAGTATGATTTTCGCTTGGTCCATCTGTTGTTCCGGATTTTAGCCATCTAGGGGCCACCCACAGACCAGGACCAGAACCACAGAGGGACGAAGCGAAATTTTCGACATTATACACTAAATGAATTGCACGTCAAAAGAAAACGATTGGCAAAAACAGAAATTAGAAACTCGGTCCAGAAAACAATTTATAGCCATTTCAAATTCTGCGGATTTCTTGAAACACCTGTATTTTCCCTATGCTGAGAAATAAGTCCATATGAGGTGCAGTTATTAGAGAGTGGGAGTTCATGAAAAGGATGAGGTAATCAATACTAGTTTTGTGAAAAAAAAAGTTGTGTAAATTACTGTTTCAAGAATAGCATATGATACAATGGTTAAGTAAAAAATTAATAATAAACTAAAAAATCAAAGAAAATAAATAAAATAAATAAAAGATTTTAAGAAATGAAAGAAATTGCAGCACAAAAATTCAGATAATTTACTTTAAAATTAAGAATAATTGTCTTTCTCAATATTAGCCTGTTAAATTTGAAAAACAGCGCTGGCGTTGTAGCCGTTCAAAAAACTACGCCGGGGCCAGCGCCGGGACGAAAATTTTTAACGCCGGCGCCAGCGCCGACCAGAATTTTTCATTGGCCCCAGCGCTGGCGCCGAGCGCCGACCCGGCGCTGTTCTTTCCGGGGCAGCGCCGGCGCCAGAACAACACTGATTACAATGATAGCCATCACCGCATTCCAGTCATACTACACTAAATGTACTAAATGTAGTACTAGAATCCATTTGCATTAATTTGTCAACACAAATCTTGATTGCAACAAAATTTATTCTAACATACTTCCACAAATAACAATGTGCAACGGCGAAATATTAATTCACTCTATCCTTGACTTGGACGTCCTCTTTTTCTCTTTTTCCGAGCGGCTCAGCAATAGCATGGCGCGGATAAGTCGTTTGGCCTTGTTTTTTCATCACCATCACAGAGTGTTTGCAATGCGCTTTTTTTTCCACCCATCTTGCAAGAGCACGAAAAATGGTTTGGCCACACTAGAGAACGATAACATGAAATGCTGCCTTGTATTCCTTCAATTGCAGGAAAGTCCAGCCGCCCTGTAGAAGTTTTTCGTAGAGATCTGCAGTATTCTTGTCCCGAGCTGAGAAAGAAGGCATTACGAAGAGATTGTTCTGCGGACTTCTGAAAAACGGACGTTTCTCTTGCTCCAACTGATAAGCCTCTTTGAAGAGTTCTGGAAAAATTTTTAGGACAGATGGCCGGCTCCTAAGCGATTTACAGTAAAAACTTCAATGACTATGAATCGATTCATGCTACCTGATGATCTGGATCTTTGCTATAATTCGACATCATTTTTTCAGCCGTACGAAGGAACGGGATCAAAAGTTATTTTCGAAGAGTACTGCAGTACTTTATAACGCGGTTCGTAGATTCCAATCCATTGTTCGTAGAGTAGCACGCAGAAAATCTTTCGAACCAACCACACAAGCTTTAATTCACCCACGTTGAAAAGAAGTAACCCTTGAAGTATGTACATGAATGGTCAGCAGCGTACTTGCCTGTCCAATGTTGAGAAAGTGCAGTCGCAGCTAAAACCATGAATAAAATATTGAAAAAGGAGGGCAAAGGTCAAAGTTTAAAGACCGAAAATAAATTCCATCATTAATGAAGCCTGTTGCAAGACGTCAATGTGCGAGTAAAGATGCCCTCTGACTTCCTCAGGAATGCCCAGGATCTTCATCTCCTTACGCAGATTTGCCTTCATGTGAAAATTGCACATTGCACGCTTAGCATCCGGCCACACATTTCTTGCGCCTCAAATCATCTTCCGTAGAATCATTTTACGTCATGACTCATGAGCAACAAACATACCCAATGTTGCAATTGATGCCAATTGATGCCCTGATCGCCATCAGCCATCACCACACTCGTATTATAATTTCCACCTTTGATCCCTCAGAAAAACACTTCATAACACCACCCATTCTCATTCGAAGCCAGAGCAATATGTGTAAGAAAGAATTGCTTGTTTGAATCACCAAATCCAGCAACCTAAATCAAAACCATTCATTCGCTTAGCCGAATTCCAGAAAACATACCATAACAGGGTATCGATTCCAGTTTAAGTTGTAGGTAGAGTCAACACTTATGAAGGCGCAGCTTGATTGCAAACTTCGAAGCTTATTGGTGGACCACACTAGACAGAATTCATCCATGCTGTTGCTCTTTCTCGCTTGAATATTGCATACAAAGACCTCATCTTCATTAGCAGGCACATTTTGCTTGGACGCAGCATAGTCACGCAAGTCTTCCAACGTAGAAGGCGAAAGGTCACTCTTCTTCTGGTACGCTGAGAAATTCTGGATCTGGCGAAGGAAAGGCACATTTGTAACATTCGGCGTATTCTATATAATAACACTCCAAATACGTAGATGAATGAATAATGATAAATAACCATGAGATCCTGCTTTATTAGCTGAGCTGTCTTTCCGTCCTCGAATTTTTTCTTGATGAAATGAACTAACAAAACTATGTTCAAATCCCATCTTTTTGGTATTTTTGAGGATATCCAGTTACCCTTTTTGGTTCATTCAGCTTGGGGGACCAAGGCAATTGGTCAAGTTAACGTAACCAATTTTTTTTTGAAATACAGTCGACGCTCTCCATAACGGACCCCCCCATAACGGACAGCGGACAAAAAATTTGGCCGATTTGGTCAGAGTTAGTATAGTTTGACCTAAATCGACGCTCTACATAACGGACGCTCTCTATAACGGACGAAAAAGTCGGTCCCTTCGGGTCCGTTATGGAGAGCGTCGACTGTACTTATTTTTTAGTACGGAAATTGTTAGGAAATAACTTAGGAATAACTCAACTTATAATTAGCGTATAAAAATTACTTAGAAGACGTCTAAACACTATTTATAGTTGACCAAAAAAGCCCCCCCCCCCCCCCCCAAGTAAACAAGTGCCCAAGTTTTTATATTGTTCAAAAAGAGATTTTCTCACTGACTACAATTTTCGCCCAGATGAGCCAGCCAATAAACGGAAATAGCACAGAAGAACACTCAGAACAACCCATTCAACACCTTCAGTCCGCACCCCAAAATCATTGCAGACAGGGTTATCACCCTCTCTTAGAGTCCAGCAGCCAACAATAGGGCGACAATTGGCCCTGAGTCCGGGTGTAGTTGACTGTTGCAGGAGTGTGTTTGTAGCCATTGTTTGGCACGAGAAGGGCTTGTTGAGCAGTCTGACTACAGCTGCCAACCACTTGAAGTCGCAGCCAGAACTGGAAGACATTGTTCGAAGGGTTAGTAGTGGAGCGAGCAACAGGAAAATGCACCAACACCAACTTAACAACTCCACAATACCTATGCCCCTCCAAGGAATGTTGGCATTGTGGCAGGAAGTGACCCAAGCTGTGCTCACAGTCATTAACAAACAGCTGATTGTGCCTAGCTCGCTAGACACCCGAAGAGCAGTCTCTAGAATGAATGGTTTGGGCGGTAGAGAGGAAGAAATGGGTATGTGTTTATAAAAGCTTCAAATGGCCCTGTACTAAAATAGGTTGCTATTTTTGCCTTGGTATCTCACTGTAGATTTTTTGGGTATTTCTTGCAAGCACAAAGGTGATTAAGGTGATTATGATCACCTTAATCTTAAGCATCATAGTTAATTACTTTAATCACCAATAATCAGGATAGAAAACTTTTTAATTTACATTCTTAAAATAGTGTTAGAAAAAATAAAGGAGACAAAGGCAAATCGGCCAAAAAACAACAGAGGGGACCAAGCAAAAATTTCAACCTATTCTAGTATTTGGCCGCTTAGCCGGGAAGTAGCATCCACTTTAGCTCTAATCTCGAACACTTGTTTTGTAGAGCAGAATCTTGACTACAAAATGAATGGTTTAATTCAAAATGATAAATAAGCTAAAGGAAAATTTCAGTGCCATGTTGTGTGGAAAGGTTATTCGTAATTGTATTTGTCTTGACAGGACATCGAGTCTTCTGTTGACTTGTGTCCCTCTGTTCTCTATTGTTATCAATCATTCTTACCGTTATAAATGATCTTGTTGGTTCGCTCTGCACTCTCTCTCTCTGCTCTCAAGAACACAACAATTGGCGCAGTCAAATGGATATGGACCAGCTCAAGCAAATTCTGGATCATCAGTCAAAACGACATCGAGAAGAAATGGCACAAATGATGGCACTTCTCCAACAAAATCTTGCTGGTGCAAATCTCAATCTTCAAGGCGAAATCATTGCCTTTCATGCTCAGCAAAACGAGCTCTCCAGTTGGTCTCCTCACTCTCAGCTCGGATGGAAATGTTCGTCTACAATCCGATGGAAGACAACACATTCGAAAAATGGTATGCTCGCTATTCAGTCCTGATTGAAAAAGATAGTGCCTCTCTCCCGGATGAATCTAAGATCAAACTTTTAATTGGTAAACTTTTCGAGTGTGATTTTAGGAAGTACGCCGATGCAGTCCAGCCTAAAGATCCGTACGAAAAGCTTATAAGGAAGTGGTGGCCGTGCTCAAATCTCTCTTTGCTACAACTCGCTCTCTGGTCATCCGTCGGTATGAAGCTCTCAAGCAGGTGCAGAGTTGTGGTCAAGATCTCATTTCATTCTCAACGCAAATCAATGCCTCAGTGGAACTGGCCAAACTCGGTGCTATGGACGAATATGACCATAAGTGACTCATCCTCATTTCTGGTATGCAAGATCAATGTGGTCAGCGTGCCAGATGCATTCATCTAATGGAAAGAGCCGAAGCAGAACAAAAGAAGGTCACTCTCAATGAACTGGTGGAAGAATGCAAGAAGCAGACCATGTTCAATTCCGATCTGGATCAGCTCTCAAAGCAAATGGCGTCAAGTCAATTCTCTGCTGCTACTGCTCAAGTTCCAAGACGCAAGGACGCGAAGTTCCGCTTTCAGCCAGCTACAAACTATTTCCGCTCTCGAAATCAAATCGGACAAGCCTATGATGGCGTCTGCGACAGTTGTGGTGCCAATGACCATCAACGCTCTCAGTGCCGGCATAAGAACACTATCTGTGGAAACTGCCATCTGAGGGGACACATCACATCAGCTTGCCGAAGACCCATCTCCGATCAATCTAATCGAAACTCAAATGCTATTCATATAAATGATATATTTACAGGTATGGCTAAATTCTCTCCAGCACAATCAGATAAGGTGCCGCCATGAAAGCTCTCGCTTGTCATCAACTCGATTCGATGCAACAATCTGCTTATGGACACTGGTGCACAAGAAACTCTCCTGACAGCTCAAACCTGGTCTCGAATTGGAATGCCGCCTCTCCAGCCTACTACAAGAAAAGGAAGAAGCTTTACTGGACACTCTTTCAATCTCCTGGCATGGTCAATCTCAACGTCAAGTTCCGGAATCAGACTCATCGACTCAAGGCATATGTCATTAAGGGAGGTCATCTGTCCGATCTAGTTGGACGACCATGGATTAAAGTTCTGACTTAATCATGTCTTTGACGGCCTCTTTTCCTACTGTAAACTCTGTTAAAATTGATCCAGGCAATCTAGATTCGGCAAACTCTACTTCAAAAAGGCTCTCAGATCATCAAAACTCGATTGAACTCCGCTCAAACAGGAACAAGCCGAATGCCGAACTCAATGGGAAATCTCCGGTGCAAGTTTTCTATGGCAAAAACTTCTCTCAACTCATTCCAAAAGAAAGGGAGGAAAGGAAGAAAGCTAATCATCCTTCAAGAAAAAGTGTCTCTGCTCAAGTTCCTCGAACTGTCCTCAGTCAAGCTTTGCCAAAATCTCCTCAAGCTGCTCAACAGCCCTTAGTGGATCGAACTCAAGTGCCAGCTTCTCTCAACTCTTTTTCGCCGCACTCTTCTGTGGCACAAGTGCTGCGTCGCTCCGCTCGACATCAACAGCCTGTGGTGGATCAAGTTCAAGTGCAACCTCCTTTCCATCAACCTCCACGTCGCTCTCCAGTGGCTCAGGTGCTGCATCGCTCTGCTCAATATCGACAGCCCTTGGTGGTCCGCTATCGAAAGCCGATGCCTATCAATCACTCTCCGCCTCGCTCTCCTGTGGTCCAAGTGCTCCGTTGCTCTGCTCGATCTCGCCAGCCAAGACAAAAGCTCAACATCCAGCCTGGTGGAAGCATTTGGATCCAATGAATCGACTCTGAAGAATCTGGCTCTCCAAAGAAATCAATTCATCTATCACTCTCTACCTCATGTCTCCACTTTTGTAAGTCTCCTCTCTCTTGCTAGTTCCCCTTTTATCTCGACTCAGAATTATCTGAAAACTCTTTATCCCCAAGCAACTCCTCTAGGGTCTGGCTCGCCTGTAAGTAGTCTAGTTTCTAGTTGCTTGGAGGGTGTCCCACTCTTTTGGTCTGGCTCGCCTTTAAGTAGTGTAGTTCCGGGGCACCTAGCTATATATCTCAATTCAATCGCTCGTTTTTATCTCATGGGATCTTAAGCTAAGGGGGGAGATGTTGAGTGGAAAGGTTATTCGTAATTGTATTTGTCTTGACAGGACATCGAGTCTTCTGTTGACTTGTGTCCTCTGTTCTCTATTGTTATCAATCATTCTTACCGTTATAAATTATCTTGTTGGTTCGTTCTGCACTCTCTCTCTGCTCGCAAGAACACAACATGCCACACAAAAATTTGATTTTTCTTGTCGAGTAATCTTAAATTTCATTCGATTCATACCGTAAATCCTCTAATATGAGATCCCCCTGTGATTCAAAATCATGTTCTTGGCATTTATTTTCGACCCGCTTTTTAAAGAATTCTCTCTTACAAGTTACCACTCATCTTGTAGCTAGTGAGATGAGCTACAAAATAGGTGGTAGCGATCTTCAATGGTAGGTCAAAAACACAATGCCACAAACACGTTTTTTTTGAATTTATGGGGGGGGGTCTTATATTAGAGGATTTACGGTAATTTTGATGTTGTATTTACTGCAGGGGAATGACAATGAACAGGATGAACTATGCGAACTGTGCGAAGGATACTTTGCCAAACCAATCACTTGTCATATGCGAACACATCATGCTGGTTGTGGAGGACCTTCATTTAGTCATGGGTCAGTCAAAAAATTACTATAAAACCTGCAAAAAATTACCGTATTTACTCTATTAACTCGCCTTATAAGTCCCACCCCCAAGGATGGTTGAAAAATAACTTCCCATGCGGAGTTAATAGAGTAAATACGGTAAGTGAAATTTTGTGGTGAAAGGTTAATTGGCGACGACCAATAATAGTACATACCATATTCCTTTATATTCTACCCTCCCTCTAATAATCCCCCCCCCTCTAGAGGGGTATTGGAAAATCACTCCCCTCCCGCTAATTACTCCCCTCTAATTTTTCCTCTTCACAAGAATGACTTTGTACACCCAAAAATTTAAGAAAACGAAAATTTTCGCGATTTTGCGAGCTAATAGTCAATGCTAAGGAAATCACTGCCGGCAGAAAAATTTAGGAATTACCGTATTTCCTCTAATAGCTCCACCGGCTCTAATAAGTCGACACTCCTAATTTGAGGACCTATATCTAAGCCCAGAGAATATTTTGTAAAGCTGTTTATCACATTTTCTTTATTCCTACGAGCTCTACCGATTCCACTTTTGACGTTTTGAATGTTCACCCGAATGTTTTGAGATCAACTTAAAATTTTTCTGATTATCAGGGGTTTGAAAAATAACTCCACATAAGGAGCTATTATAGGAAATACAGGATATATCAAAATTTGGGCAATCTTCGGCTTTTCAGATACAACAGTGTTGGTAATTATACGACTGGATGGACAGGGACTTGTGGTGAAGGAGGTCACGGAAATGCTGTTTGGTACTTGATGTGTCCTAATTGTAGAATGAACCATCTGAAGAAGAAGGGTTGTGGTCTTGAAGTATCTATTTATTTAGACCGATATTGTTTAGCAATAATAGTATTTAATTTGCAGCCAGGCGCGGAAAGCGACCACCATGAGTTAGGTTGCCCATCCAACAATTCTAAATGTGCACCGGAAGTGGTTCTTAAACGAAACGCACTTTTCCTGCTTGAGCTCAAGCCTGAAGATGAAAAGACAATTGAAAACGGCCAGCTGGCAGGAGCTAACCGCCATCAAGGAGAGTGGACCATCGACATGTTCCCCCAATTAGTTTCTCCCATTCCACAAGCTGAACGTCCTAGTGCACAAATGGTGATGAACGAAGAGAACATGAGTTCTGAAGACGAGGTACTTATTTATACTAGGGTTGGAGGATTCACCGCCGAAAATAAATTACCGACCATTTTTCGCCGCAATTTTCAAAGTCTGTTGTGGATTTTGATTGAATCATTACCATTTTTCAGATCAAATAATAAATTAGAGCTGCTAAAAGAATGATCGGACTAAGCTTCACTCCAATATCGTATTAGAGATGTTTCGTTTGTTGATGTTTTGTATTTTTTTGGAGTGTTTTTGTTAGATTTTTTAGTCGATTCTTTCTTAAATTGAAGCTTGAAATCTAAGGAGTTAAATTGTCATTTTAGATTTTGGTTTTGAGAATTTTTCGGTTTTTTCTTGGTTTTAATGAGAAAATTGTGGTTTTTTTCGTTTGAGAGTCAAAATCTCGAAATTGTTGTCTTGCCACTCTTAAAAAGTAGCCCAGAATCTCAGCTTTCTTTAAAAAATAGCTTCAGAATGTGTACTGGAGAGGATTCGACATTAGGCTTTGTTTGAATTTGAATTTTGTCTAGAGAGGAAAGTTAGATTATATTATTTTCGAGCTGTTTTCTGTCTTTTGTCTGATTTTTATCTTTGTAGTTTTGCCCAAAAAAAGTCGGCCAAAAGGGTGAGGTAGGTAGGTAAGACAGGAGAGTAGATGGGTGAGCCAGGAGAGTGGGTACGTGAGCCAGGAGAGTGGATGAGCTTAGTCGGACCCCGCTGGGAACGAATTTTTTTGAAGGTCATTAAAAGACGGTCGATAAAATCGTTTTTTTTTCAGGAAGAAGGGATAAATTACAATGCCTACAAAAGCTCCCCCTACCGTCATCTGTCTCATCTCAGTGATCCTGGCGTGTTTGGCATGAATTTTGAGCCAATAGATGTGGACAATGCGCTAATGAACGATATTTCTTCATTTAGTGCTTCCGCAAATCTATACAAAAGAACATCCACTCCTATGAAATTGCTACCGGCGGTATCCTGAATCTATTTTAGTTCTCAGAATCCAGTTTTATTTATAGAACACGTACAAGCCAAGCAATAAAAATCGTTTTGCACACGCCCTCGATGAGTACATGCCGGCATTGAAAAACAAACTGGTAGATTCAGGCAGAGGCAAGCAGAGCACAAGAATTGATGGAATAGGATCCAACAATCTTCTGCGGCATCCAGTCATGGCTTTTTTGGTGGAGAATCATGACCTAGAGCTTCTGCAGCAGATTTTCCACACGGGTATCCAGCGAGCAGTTAGCTTTTCCTATGCTTTTAGAGTGTGGAACTGGCTACTGAAGATGGTCACGTCGGAGTCAAGGTTGTGTTGAATTGGGACTATTAAATATCAAGGAAAATGGGAAAATCCTAAGGCCACATTTTAACTTCTCGCTGGTCAAAATGTGTGGTTCTACAGGGTGGCCCAAAAAAACGTGAAATTTTTCAAAATTAACACTGTTTTTTTAATGAATTTTTTCATTCCTAACATCATGTATCATTGTTTGATAGCTTGTTTGAACGCCAAGGTCAATCACTACGTGCTAGTCAGGCCTGTGCACGGGCCACTTTTTCGCGGCCGGCCCGGCCCGGACATTTTTTTTTGGGCCCGGCCCAGCCCGGCCGGAACCTAATTTTTTTTCGGGCCCGGCCCGGGCCGGGCCGGGCTGGCCCGTAGTATAGTCAACTGTCAGTGCAATTTGTAACATATTCAAAAATCAAGCAAAAAATAGAGTGGGAGACTTTATTATTCAACATCACTCGAAACGCAATATTTTTTCTATTATTTATTTTCTAACACAAATAGAGAAATATTGATTATGTAAAAAAGTTTCTCTACTCTTTTTCATCAATTGACTCATCGCTGTACCTAATTTTATTCCTTAAAATACTCAGTTTCCAAGTCAGGAGTGAAATATCTCGGGATTCAGTCCACTTTTTGCAAAGCAGTTTTTTGCAAACAAAAATAGACAAGTTGTATCTTCAGAATTACCTAAACGAAAAAAACCTAAACAAGCTTAATAGTAATCAGTTCAACCCTGTACGATAAATTCTATTTTTAGCCTCACTTTTTTTTTGTCTTGAGCGGAATTTGAAATTTCACAGCAAGTTGTAAGCTTTGAGGGCAGTTCCATAAGCAAATCGACCATGCTAAACACGAATCCGATGTCAAAAATCTAGGTTTCTACAGCGAAATTTAAGTTTTACGTAAAAATCGTTTTCGAACTTTTTTGAGAGTCTTGTTAAACACTAAGAAAGCCTGTTTTCTGCCATGTTTTACTTTATTTTTTTGCACAAGAATGTTCCATTTTAATTGCTCTGTCTTTTGCGCTATAGTAAAGCCGTAAGGATTTTTGGAATCGCGAAAAATTTTGACTTTTTATTCAAAAAAATACGTTTACAAAAAGTGGCGAAAATCATTCTTTTTGCTGGTAGTACAATATTTCAGAATTATTTTGGCAGTGTGATATACCGTTAGAAAGCTCTAATTCTGGGCTTTCCGACGGTATAAAAAACAATACAAAAATTTATAGAAATCATAAGAAAAATGAAATTAACGATAGCTTAAAAACGCGAAAAACAAGGTTTCAAAAATGGGCCGTTTCTCATATTCTTAGTGCGAATTTCGAAAAACTAATAACACAGGCGTGCTCAGCGTTAAACTCTGCATCGAATTAAACCAATGTAACAACCGGTATTGAATCACGGGAAGTATTAATAAAGTCGAAAAAATTCGTTTTCGATTAAAAAAATTAGTTTTTTCTAAAAAATTTCATGCCCATAAAATTTTGATTTCGAGAGTTAACTTTTTTCAGTGTATCCGATATCTTATGGCATCATCTGACAGCAATGGCTTCCTATGCTCCACTCAACCAATGGTTGACATCAAGCATGAGCACGAAATTCGCCACTCATCTCAAGTTACTTCCACACCCTTGCCGAATGTCTCTCCTGGCCGGAGATCAACTAACACAGAAAATGGTCGAAGATTTCCATGCTTTTTTGACCACTCTAGCGGTTGTGCTTCAGTCTCCAAGTGTAGATATTCGACTCAAGTGCCTGTGTTTCAGGGCATGGACCTTTCAGCTAACCATCCATGAACAGGTAATTTATTTTTTTCGACTTTTCAATTACAGTCCACAGTCGATATAAAACCACTCCTCAAGTTCGTTCCCTTCTATGGTGCTACACTTTTTTAACCCGACCTTCGAAGTCTTTTGCTAATCTTGGTCCGTCAATCTCGTCCCAAAAAATCCTAATAATATCAAACTTTATAGTCGTTTCTCAAAAAAACCCAAACTTTTGCATCGATTACCAGTCACCCCCTTTTTGAAAAAGCGTGATGGCTTATCGAGATGCGAGGGTCTTAAATTGGTAAAAGTTTTGATTTTACGGGAAACGATCGGTGAAATAATTATCTTTAGGATTTTTAGGACTGGATTAAAGAATCAGTGCCGAATTGCATAAGCCATTTCTGAAAACCGAACCGATTTTTGAAAGACTGGTCTGAAAATCGGTTCGATTTTGGGTTAAAAAGTCGATTCGAAAATCGGTTTTAATTTCAGACCGTCAGTTTTATGAAATTAGTCACAGGTTTGACAAAAGCTTTCGAAACTTAGCTTTCAAAATAAAAAAGTGTAGGACCTTAGGCAGGAACGAAATTGAGGGGTGACGATTTATCGATAATCGACTGCATTATTAGGTGGTTTATAGAATCTGCTCATCACACTCTGCAACCTATTGGCTACAGTTGGTGCAGTTTTGTCTGATAATTCGGAAAGTGTTGCTGCTTTTGACGAGTATGGCGGAACATCTAGTGGAAGGGGGAATCGCAAGACTTCTTCCACAGATTCTTCCAAAGCTTTAGTCAAGCAGATGTATAATATCACTGAATTGGTGCAAATCGAGTCTTCTAGCAGGTTACAACTGCTCCCCTGCCTAACTGATGGGTCTTGTGACACTTTTTGGGAGAGTGGAGACGAGGTCGCTTGCCTCTCTAGCATCTTTAGACTCAAACTTATCCGAAAATTACAGGACCGTAACCGAACAAGACGATTAAGCGTCAGCTGGAAACCCGAGGCTTGTTCATCCAGCCTTCTAGCCGTGTTCGTTGATAACCTTAGAGATGAAGGCTACCGCGTGACCCAAATCACCATTCGGTCTGTGGAGAAATCAGCTCCAACTTCTCCAGCCAGAACATCCATTAAAGGACTCTTGCATAATGCTCAAGTAGACTTGGTATGTCACCTTTCTTTTTGAAATTTCGAGAATAGACTTTTCCTTACAGTCTTATGTTGGGTGGATCAAGTGCTGTGTTTCGGGCACCAATTGTGTGCAGATCATACTCAAAGGAGAGGAGGCAGGATGTCGTCTGCGCCAATTGGTTGTTTTTGGCAGCGAAAATGAAACAGTCACCTTGGACAATGGTTTATCTGAGAATGGTCGTGTGCCGACCATGAAGCCCTCCGTCTCTCATCAACTCCTATTCAACACTGCCCAAATGGATGCTTTTTCACTCTTCCAAGCAATTTCGGCACAGGTGAGCGGTTCTAGTGTTTTTTCGGCACACGGTCATTTAAGACTTTCGTGCCATTTTTTTGAATTCGCGTCTTTCGAAATTTATCCTGGGCTACACGATATTAACAAAAAATTTAAAAAAATTAGTACAAAAGTTGAGAGAAAAAGTCAACTTAATGAGAATCTTTGTTTTCGGTTGCACATTTCAGCTTTTTGGTGGTATATTGTAGCCTTTTGGCAAACCATATCAGTATAAGCCAGTTTCGCCATCGAAATTTTCCAAAACAAAAATCGAGCCGTCGGAAATTGCCGAAATGAAAATTGCCACAATTTCACGTTTTTCACAATCGCTTGACCTGCTATATGCTCATTTTTGCAGAAAATGATATGGGCATATGATATCAAAGTAAAAAGCTTTACATGGCAATTTTCATTGTGGGAAATACCCACAAATGGCAAATTTTAGGTTTAAATTAATTTTTTGGAAATTTAAGTTAAGCCACAGGCGCCCAGTAGACTAGTGTACGTAAGGACGGTCTTAGATGACAGTTTTTAATTTCAAATAAATCAAAAACCCAAAAAGGCGATAATACGGGCAGCCGACGATTGCGCAAACGCAAATTGCGCAAATTAAAATTGCGCCAAAATCAAATTGCGCAAATGTAAATTGCGCTAAAATCAGCTTACCACATTTTTTCTAAAAAACCACCATCTCGGATTTTTACAGAAAACAAAAACCCAAATGAAAATAGCATCACGGTTTTGATTGAGAATTTATGGTCTAACAATATTTCTAGGAATGTTAAGCCTTATCAAGAATTTGGCGCAATTTGAATTTGCGCAATCTGCATTTGCGCAATTTGATTTTGGCGCAATTCGCATTTGCGCAATTTGATTTTGGCGCAATTCGCATTTGCGCAATTTGCATTTGCGCAATTTGAACATTGCGCAATGTGAATTTGCGCAATTGGATTTTGCGCAATCGTCGGCTGCCCGATAATACAAACAAAATTACCATTTTCTCAGCCATAAAAACCTGAATATATTTATATATTTACAGGCGTTTAGCGATGAATTTGCTGAGGAGCAGAATGGCACTTTAAGGCAACAAGTCTTGGACCTGCTGTTTAATCGAGTCCAGCTACAGCCCTTGCAGTCCTATGTCTGTTTTCAGATGGTCAGTGCGGTGGATAGGGAGGTGGTCAATCTTAGAGAACGCGGAAAGCGCAATTACTCGTATGTGTGTGGTTTAATGGTAATGCTAGTAAAAATATGTGAGTCCCGCAAGGGTCTGGAAGTGTTCTCCCTTAAAAATGGACTTCTGATTGTGCTGAGCGAGTTGCTGTTGTTTGCCCCACAGGTGTGTTCACACTAACTTTTTTTACTGAAAAACAAAAAACTTTAAGGTGGTCCAAATCCAAGTTATTGAAACAATTGAACGACTCATTCGGCACTTTAAAACCTGGGTCTTCGACTGTGCTCAATTTGTGCAAAATATTCTGGCAGTGTTGGCCAAATCTATTTCACTCCAAATCAAGGACAAAATCGCTCATAAAGTCTACAGTCACACCCTAACTGTAGGATTCTTTTTCATTTTTCCTAATTTCTCAGTGATCACGCTTGTTTTTATTATTGCAGAACCACGCTCTCGATATACCTGCATACTGGAGAATGGATAGACAGGTGGTTTTGGATGTGGCACACATGCTCATGAGACTGTTGACCAAGATCGCGTATGTAAAAATTACACTAACCCAGAGCTTCCAGATGTGTTCATTTTTGAATTGGCGCCATTAAAATTTCCAACATTCTAAAAAAACATGAACACTACAGATAGGAAAAGACCTTCGGGTGAGATTTCGGGAAGGTATTCTTTGTTCAAGAATGAATTTTAGCTCGAAATCGGCTCGAGCGGGATCGGGTTTCCGAAGTCACTACGGAATCCCGCCCAATTTCTGTCTCTAGTGACTATGTTTTGATCTAATCTCGGCAGCAAGCCACAACAGTCTGCCGTATTTCCTCTAATTTCTCCCCTCCATAATTTCGACCATCGACTAGGGCGGGTTTCGGTTTTTGGCCAAGAATCAGACAGGCGAGTGAGGACCCTGACCTGTTACTGTCTCTACTGATAATTTGGTTTTTCTATAGTTTGGCCTAGTATCAAAATACGAAAAAAGATTCACAGCGACTTCGGCGTTTTGTGGTTGAATAATTACTCCCCTCCTCCTAATTACTCCCTCCTCTGGAGGACGGTTGAAAAATTTCTCTTTTGGGGAGAAATTAGAGGAAATACGGTAATCGGTTTATTTCGTAGATATAAAGTGGATTGTTAAAAAAACGCTCATTCAAAAACAGCCATCTGGAAACCCTGGATTGACAGAGTCTGGTTTTTCATTTCATATGTTTCTTTCAGAAATGGCTCAATGTCAGACCAATGGTCTTTGGTTTTGCGCACCGAAGTGGCCAACAATATTATGCATTTGTCCAACCTTCTGGCTGCTCCCTCTCCTGCTAGCGCAAAGCCAGGTTCAGATGAGTCTACACGCCATTCCTCTGCCACAATTCAGCAGTTAAAAACAGCTCAGTTTTGGTTGTCTGTGGCTTCTCTTGCTGTGATCACAGATGCTAACTGGCTGGAACTTTGCGAGACATGGCGTATTTTGAAGGTAATTCGTTAACTCACACAATAAATAAGGATTTCAAAGTGTTTTTACAAACAAACCTCATTTATCCGACACCCCCTCGAATTTAGGGTCCGACAATTTTTTAATCTAATTTTCAAAATATTTTGCTGAACCTGGTCCGTCAATCTAGTCCATGAGAGAGTGTTGCCCTGTGCTCACATAGGCGAGTCGAGATCGAGGTCGAGCTCGTTTTTTCTCAACCTTTTTGGTGATGAGAGCAAAATTATTCTATAGTTTTTGTCATTCTTTATATACCAAACGAAAGCTTAGATTCCAAGCTATATTCTACATCAAAAATTATTTCATTATCGTGACAAAAGTAAATGTGATGTCTAGGCTGGTCGAGGTCCAGGTCGAGGTACCTCGACCTGGACCTCGACCAGCCCCTAACTTTTGTAGTGTTATACACATTTTTGTTACATCAATGAAATAATTTCCGATGTAAACATAGCTCAGAATCTAAGCTTCCGTTTGGTATATAAAGAATGACAAAAAGTATTGGAAAAATTCCCTCTGATGACCAAAAACGTTAAGAAAACACGAGCTCGACCTCGATCTCGACTCATCTATGTGATTGAGGGGTTGGTTAAAGGAGGTTTGATTTTACTAAACTTTTTTAAGCATTTCAGGAAAGACAAAGTCAACAGCCGGACTCTCTGTGTGAAAACCATGAAGATGGGAGGACCTTGTCCCACCTGCACTGTGAAATGTGCCGTATAGACCTATGTCGGGAGTGTTTTGCCGTACTCCATCTCAGCCGACGAAACAAAGGCCACAAAGCACATCTGATTGGTTCAGCAGCCAGCTTATGTCCCAAAGTTGACATTCATGAGGGCTGCACTCGACTGCGACTCAACAACTTCCTTGTCCTGTTCAATTGTGCCAAGTTGAGTGGGGTGGTGGAGATAGGAGTGGAGGCGGGTGCACTGCCTGTTGTTTCACAGTTTCCCCATTCCTTTGGTCAAGGAGGATTGATGCCCAGTACAAGCAGTGGAGATGCAGCTGGCAGACTGTGCGCAGCCAACGGCGGAAGGTGTAGATTTTGTGCCAATCCCTTGAAATCGGAGTCTCAGGTTTTTTCGCAAGACTCAAAAAAATATCATCCTTCCCTCTTTTAGCAACTTTGTGGAGTGTGCGACTACTCGGAATGCATTAAACTATCTAAAACAGCCTGTAGCAATGTCCTCTCATGCGGTCATTGGTGTTCAGGGATAAGGGGGAAACCAAATGCTTGCCATGTTTCCACTGCCGTAATTCAGGTACGTAATTTGCGTGTAGATGTAGAAGTCTTCCAACTCGATTTGCAGATATTCGCCAGGATGCGGATGACCTGTGTATTATATGCTTTGTGGACAGGTTAGGAGAAGCACCTTGTGTTCAATTGAAGTGCGGCCATTTCTTTCATCACAAGTGCGTTCGCACGATTCTCGAAAGGAGGTGGAATGGTCCGAGGATTGTGTTCCGCTTTATGCAATGTCCTCTTTGCAAAGAACAAGTGAGAATTCCGCCCTAGGATTTGTAAAATACCATTCTAAGATTTGTCAGAGTTCGCACTCACAGTTGAGTAAGAATTTGAAAAGTGCACCATAACTTTTTTTAATAAGGAAATTTCAGTTTTTAATATTTATAATCTTTACCTAATTTTTATTTTTGGGTCTGTAATGTGCAGCCAGTTTTTAACTTTCATCTGCGAAAATTTGATATTTTGACCACTTTCACTCAAAAGTTACCTCAGTGAACTCACTGGGAATTTTCGAGTGAGAGTGGTCAAAATCTATAATTTTGTGAGATTTTTTAACGGGACTCTTAGTCATTAGTAGAGATGAAGAAACGGGACCAGGACGGATTTCAGGACAGGATTTTATGGTCTGTCCAAGACCAGGATCAGGACCAGGATTAGAAATTCTAAAAACCAGGATCCTGGTCGGGATCCTGGTCCAAAAACCAGGATTTTCGTTAAATTCCAGAAATCCGGTTTAAACTGCCAGCAAAATTTTATTGACACATTTCTACATTCATTACATCCAGTAAACAATGTTCAATAACAATACTTCAACAACGGGAGCGATTTGTTTAAAACGATTAACATTTCTGCTTTTTCTGGATTCAAATTACTTCGGCTGTAGTCGTACACATCTCTGGCAACGGAGAAGACTTGCTCACTAGGTTGACTTGTCGCTGTAGCAGACAGGAAACGACGTGCAAGCTTAGACAACACCGGATAGATCGCTTCGTTAATCTAGAAAATATCGAACAGTAAAATGTTGAACTCCCTAAATGTAGTTCCTTCAAAAGTCTAAGGGATCTTAATCTGTTGGAATGCACTTTGACATGCAGTAAGACTGTACTTCCATCATGGTTGAATCGAAAGACATTTTCTCAAATCCTCAAAAAATTGACTGTGGCGTTCGAAGAAAGACGTTGAGCGCTTTGGTGGAGGCGAACGAGGCTTTAACTTCAACAAACTAACCTTTTTTTTCAAGTTTCAAGATGACGTTTCAAAAAGACGTTTTAAAATATACCATTTATATTTACCAAATTCGACGACCAGGATTGGCCAAAATACCAGGACCAGGACCAGGATTTTTTTAATTTGACCAGGACCAGGACCAGGATTTTGTTTTATTAATAAATTTCGAACAGGACGGACCAGGACCAGGACAGGATCCTGTCCTGTCTTCATCTCTAGTCATTAGCTCATCAAATCTGGCGGTTTCAATCAGCCAAAGGATTGACTAGTCAGAAGTCCGACCACCTACATTTTTTGCATCTTTTTAAGCATTTTTTAGATGTTAGAGTAGGGGCAAAACGAAAACTTCACCAATTAAGCTAAATTGTGTTCAAATCAGCCAGATCAGACCAGCTAACGCTTTGGCGATATATAAGGAATGCCATTGAGAAATTTTGTACTGTTTCTTTAAAAGACCATTATTGTTGATGACAATATAAATTTGGCAAATTCAAATGCGCCTTGGAGACTTTTTTATTCCGATATTCTCTTCAAAACATTGGTTGCAGTGACGAATCCCCCCCCCCCCACGGGGACTGATCAGGTGGAGGAGATAACTTCATATTCGTATTTCTCGACCCCGATTTCATGAGAAAGCCGCGCGTTTTTTGGTTCTGAGAAAAAAATTTTTCGAACCACAGGGGGGTATCATGGTTTTTTAGTCAAAATTTGAAAAATTAAAATTGGCGCTTTTTGAATTTTAAAGGGATAAGGGCTGTATTGGGAGGGGAAGGGAATAAAAGGGGCCACTTTTATGGCAGAACGTTAAAAATTCAAAATTTTGTATTCTTCGCCTGCCTCACCATGTTTTTCAACTGGGCCGTGTCAAAAAAGACTCTATATGCATTTTATGGTCAAGAGTACTTCTCGGAATCATGTCTAAGGTAAGTGTGTGCGCGCATCTTTAACTCTCAAGCCTCCTGCGCCCCTTTGGGGCGCAGGAGGCCCCTTTGGGGCGCAGGGGGCTTGGGGCTTGGAATTGAGATGCGCACACCCACATACCTTAGACATAAATCACTCGAAAGTGACTCTGGATGCATGAAAAAGCATACATACCAGAGTTTATTTATGCGGTAGGCCCCAGTATTCAAAACTATGTTCAACATCTTCTTGTTAGTGGCCCCTGTGTGATTAGTGGCCCCTTTTATTTCCTTAACCTCCCTATACAGCCTTAATCCCTTTAAAATTCAAAAGGCGCCAATTCAAATTTTTCAAATTTTGACTAAAAAACCATGATACCCCCCTGTGGTTCGAAATTTTTTTTTTCTCAAAACCAAAAAAACGCGAGGCGTTCTCATGAAATCGGGGTCGAGAAACACGAATATAAAGTTATCTCCTCCACCTGATCAGTCCCCGTGGAGGGTGTTTCTGAACTCAAGCCAAAACATTTATTTGTGTTTGCTTTTCAATTCGAAACTCAATAATTTTTTGGAGTGAAAAAAATTGTCCCGCGCGGGCAGGGATGAGCTTTTGTAACTATTTGCAGGAAATAGTTACAAATTTTTGCATTTGAAAAATAGTCACAGCCTGTAACTATTTTGACCTTTGTAACTATTCTTGTAACTATTTCTCGCCACGAAAGTAATAATTAAAAAAAATAGTTACAGCGTGTAACGATTTTTGTCTTCGCTGTAGTTTCTCGGCACGAAATCAGCAATTAAAATTTTTTAAAATCAAATTTGGTCAATTTTGTAAAAATTTCAGGGTAGGCAAAAACCAGGTGGCTCAGGACCCACTCCACAATGGCCAAAAGCCAAAAATAATTGTTATTTGTTGGAGGTTTACTAAAGGGGGTAAACTTGTTTCAAAAAATCGACTGAGCGGATCAGAATTCCAGTCAGATGGGCTTAATCGCTCAAAATTGCACGTTATTCCACTTTAAACCACCCTAAACTAAGTTTCTGAGCGATTAAGCCCATCTGACTGGAATTCTGATCCGCTCAGTCGATTTTTTGAAACAAGTTTACCCCCTTTAGTAAACCTCCAACAAATAACAATTATTTTTGGCTTTTGGCCATTGTGGAGTGGGTCCTGAGCCACCTGGTTTTTGCCTACCCTGAAATTTTTACAAAATTGACCAAATTTGATTTTAAAAAATTTAATTGCTGATTCCGTGCCGAGAAACTACAGCGAAGACAAAAATCGTTACACGCTGTAACTATTTTTTTTAATTATTACTTTCGTGGCGAGAAATAGTTACAAGAATAGTTACAAAGGTCAAAATAGTTACAGGCTGTAACTATTTTTCAAATGCAAAAATTTGTAACTATTTCCCGCAAATAGTTACAAAAGCTCATCCCTGCCCGCGCGCATTTGAATTTTCCAAATTTTCATTGTCATCAACAAGAATGGTCTTTTAAAGGCCATTGGCTTCTCCGACAACAGTTGTCCCCCGCCAATTCAAAAAAATTCCTTATCGTTGAATTTAATTGAATTCAATCGTTGAATTTCGTTGAATAGGTACGGATTTTTTAACTTGGTTTCTAAACTCTAGTTTTGTTTTGTTAGAAAACAAGCTAAAAAATCCGTAAAGAAGTTCAATGATTAGACGAAAATTTCAGAATTGGCGGGGAACAATCCAGAACGCGTTGCCAAGGCCCTTAAATACAATTTCTGATTTTCAGATTGACCATACAGCCTTTTCGGACCTGCTAAAACCATTGATGGATTTGCTGGAAGATGTTTCCAAGAAAGCCAAATTAAGGTTGGAATATGATGGTCTACTAAGCAATGCTGCGCTGACCACAGCAAACAGGTAGCTTGAAATCCGATATATTAAAAGAGCCATCTGCCAAGTGATATTTAGCACTTTCTACAATGATCCACTTGGCTATGCCATGGAACGGTATATGTATGTACTGTGCTCTAAATGCCACAAAGCTTATTTTGGAGGGGAGAGCCGGTGTCAAGAAGTAATTTTTGTTTGTGTTGAAAAACCAAATTCACTTGAGTCATTGTAGGAACTGGACTCCTCCATCAATTTCAACCCTGAAGAGCTAGTCTGTGGTGGTTGTTCAGATGTGGCAGGTGGCGAAATTTGTGGCCGACATGGAGCTGAATACTTAGAATACAAATGCCGTTTTTGCTGCACAGTGGCAGTATACTTTTGGTATGTCTGCATTTCACAGTTAACTTTCAATTTTTTTTACTCAATAAATTTTAGTTTTGGCACAACCCATTTTTGTGCTGGATGCCATGCCGACTTCCAACGACTCATGACTTTATCTAAACAGCAGCTTCCAAAATGTCCTGCTGCTCCTAAGGCTCAACAAGTTAGTTTCTTACGTTTTAAGAATCCTGTCCAGCGAGAACTGAGCAATTTTTCGATTACTGTATTTCCTCTAATTAACGCCCCGGGACGTTTATTTTTTTGACTTGCTTCTAGGGGGGGGGGTGTAATTAAAGTCATTTTGGGATTTTTAGTACTAAACCAACCCTAACCGGTAAATCGGTAACTAAAAAATGCAGAAAAAAAACATGTTTGAAGAAAAATCCTGCTCCGAGAAACAAACCCTTAAAGTCGAGGGGCGTTAATTAGAGGAATACGGTATCTTTGATCATTGTAACTTTCAATTATTTATTTTTTACTTTTTTTGAGTTATAAACTTAAACATAAATGTGGCAAATTTTTTAAATTGTCAGCAAGAAATTTAGAAAATTTTACATCAATTCAAAACTTCAGTATCCTTAGACGGAAATTTTAATTTTGTTTTTTTGATTATTCATAACAAAAAAAGAAAAGATAGCCTATTTCTGTAATTTCATGCTGCAGCTGCAGAATAGGAGATTAAATAAATAAAATAGAGATCAATTTCCGTTGTAAATGCCATGAAAACACGTCAAAACGTCTTTCATACTTTTTAGAGAGCGATATATTTTTTTTATTTTGTTTCAATTTCAATATTTTACAATTTCACAGTTGCCTGACAATGAGCCCTGCCCTCTGAAAATACAACACCCTCCAACCGGAGAAGAATTCTCTCTGGGTTGTGGAATATGCAGGAACTTGCACACGTTTTAAGAGTGAAGAACCTGTGTTAAATAATGTGACATAATTACCTCATTCCATTTGAACGAATATTCCATTTGTGTTTTTATACTCACTTAGTCTCTGTATGTAAACAAATTATTTTCTGGACATTCCGGATATGAAAGCGGGTATTTGTTATAATGACTTTGCTAATTGAATTAAATTGTGGTTAGTGATGGTGTTAATTTATTGTGCACAGCTTAATAAAGACGTATGCTATTTAATAATAAAAAACAATAATTATTTTTAGATTAAAACCTTCTGTTTATTAATTTTTCGAAAATTTTAATTATCGAACAGGTTAAAATTGCGCAAGTTGGTGAAATAATTACGAAGAAACTACAAAATTGACGAAATTTCGATGTATTCGACTCAATTTAGAGGTTGTTGTAAAATTATCGACCATTCCCCACAACTGGAAACTTTACGGTATTTGAAGAATACGGCCAAAGCATACGGCTTTTACAAAAAAGGGCAAACACAAAAAACTGAAACCACCAAAATCGGAAATGAATTCGCCAGAATTGTTAGTGTATGTTCTATATAAAAAAACAAAATGCTTACAAGCAGTCTTGTCGAGGCCTAGATTTTATCAGTCGCCACATCAACCATCAACCGGTTGGTCCTTAGCATACTTGCACGCAGCGCCGGCGCACCGCCGGGTAAAATGGCTCAGTTGGAGCGCCGGCATCGAGGGGCAAAATTTTCTAAGGCGCCGGCGCTTCGAAAAGTCGGAAAATATCAATAGTTTTAGAAGTAAACAAAAGGCACTAGACCGTATTTCAGCACTATACTCATGCTATCAGTTGTGAGAAACATCGTTTTAGTGTAAATTTAAAAAAAAAAATCAAATTTCAGCCTTACTTTACATAAGCCGAGGCCGGCGCGTCGCTGGTAAAATATAAGATCTGATAAGCGCCGGCGAAAATTTTCAAAGACCAGGCGTTGCAGCCGGCGCCGGCAGCGTAAATAAAAAAGTGCCAGCGCTGGCTCTTTTTTTTATTTTTGGCGAGCGTGCAAGTATGGTCCTTGGTTGATCAAATGGTCAACCGTAGGTTCATTTTGACAAAATTTTTAATTTTTTCCCACCGGTTGATGGAAAATTTTCGGTAACAACCGCCACATAAACCATCAACCGGTTGATTGTTTTGTGATTGATCAACCGGTTGATGAAGATGATCAACGGGTGGCCAACCGGTTGATAACGCCGGTCAATTCCGCAAGACTGCTTACAAGGGAACGTATGGTAATGTCCATCGCACATGAAGGAACTCTATATACCATTCGACAAGGTGGAATGGCGCCTTACAGGCGCCTTTTTACAAAAGCAAGATGTCAATTATTTTTTATCACCCACAAAACTCACTAAAACCAACATTACTAAAGATTCGTCCAAGATGATATTCGAAGTTATAAAAAATTCCTTAAATCGGCAACATCCTTAAATCCCAAGTAGTTAGGGTAAAATTTTCCGATCTTCGAAGCCTCTTTTTACAATGCTGATGTCGAAATTTGAAAAAATTTTCCGTTTAAAAAATCTTATGAAAAAGTTTTTTTAAAGGAGCATGCTTTCCTGTTGATAAGTCAATTGTTGATATTTGAATTCCCGGGGACAAAATCCTACACTATGGTTTTAGCAAGAATTGTTTTTTGAATGCAAACATTTTTTTGTTTCAAATGCTCATTTTGAATGCTCATCAAATGCTCATACATGTTTCGGTGTGTTTCGCTTATTTGCTGCGAGTTTTCAAATATTTTCTGGCTCAATGGCTATGTTTTCTGCGATTTTGTACGCTTGGTTGTAAATTTATGTAATTGTTTAGCAGAATTCACGTTTCTTTGTTTCAGATTATCGTAAAATCGCCAAAGAAGTACAGTATAGTTGGCCTGATGTGCATTAGATGAGTTTTTTTCGACTAATTTGCCGTCCATTGCTTTTTGTTCGCTTGTCATTTTCAGGTTATCTGCAAAGGGACCGGAAAGCGATTGAGGATTTCGTGAGCGGTGCTCCTTCAGGTCAGCTATCTCTGCATGTTTTTTTGGAACGAATGGTCATCTATACTTTTTAGTCTATCTTGAAGAATGTGCGCTATTAGATAAGTTTCTTTACTTTTGTGCCGGTGTTTGCTTTTCGGGCTTTTTTTTTTAGGCAACCTATCACATGTGTTCGGCGAAGATTAAAGGTGAATGGTCACAAAATGGAGTCCTTACGGAGTTGTTAAAGAGCAGCCAACGTCAGAGTCAGGAGCTACCTCGATTTCATGTATATGAACTCCTTTTTCGTCTATGTCGGTTAGTCAAGTTTTTCTTTTTCTGCTGTCCTGGACGCAAACTGAGAGTAACCGAATATAAGTACAAGATTCTTGACTTTGGATTTTTCTTGTATTTCGCCCACTTTTTTACTTCAGACTCAATCTTCGCTTTTGCAAATTTAATCATATGCTCATAGGAGGCTACTATCTGGTAATCGGATCGAAGTGCAAGGAATTGAGCCATTGAAAGAAAAGTTCATTTGGTGACCTGCAAAGATCAATCGGTGAATCATTATAAAAGTCAACCTTATTGATGCACGACACCATCGTTTATGTTATGTGTTAAAATAGGAAATAGTCATAAATAAATATTCTGTATTTTCGATTTGTTGGAGCAGTCCTTGGGTTCTCCTGGGCTATTGTCGGAAATTGGCCATATCGTTTAATTGTCGACCTTTTCGCCAGGAGTCATTAGTAATATGAGCATAATGTGCAGCGTCAGCAGCTACGAGAAGTGGCATAGGTTGGCATTTCGTAATAGTCAGCTCACCTTCTAGCAAGAAATTTCCCGGGATCCTTCAAAATCTCCAACTTCACCTAGGATTCTTCGCAGCAGTCGTTAAAATCGTAAAAATACAGAAAAGGTTACGAAAATATATAGTAATCAAACGGGCAAGGCACTGCATAGACAAATTTTTCAAAAGTGGCCTGGTAATTTTGACACACCATGTATGCGGCATTATCATTCCTCATGTAATCTGCCGATTATACATTAAACCACCGTATTTATTCTAATAGAACACCATGGTACTCTACTTTTTTAACTTCCTTTTTTTTGGCTTCGTGTTAACAATAAATAAAACATATCAATACAATAAAACATAGTTTACCCCAAGTTTTGGCCCGAAGGGATGGTGCTCTAATAGAGACTGATGTTCGAATAGAGACTGGCGCTCTATAAGAATAAGTACGGTATGTGTTTCTTCGCAGTTTGCCACCAATTTTGGCATTTCGAATAAAATCTACTAGTTCTGGGGTTCTTCTCATTCGAGGAGACTGCATAAATGTTCACTTCAGCTATAGTTTGCTCCGTGTTCAATCTTTACGCTACTAGAAGGAGCTGAGAATATGAGAACCAGAAACGCTCCTTACACGATTCTTTACGATTTAATTAATAAACACTACACAATCCACATAAGTACTACAATTACGAACAATAAATAGCGTTCTAGCTCATCCTTCTGGCACATGCAGAAACGACATCTGAGTCGGCTTGCTGACCTAACATGCTCCAAGTTATCTTGAAACTGGAAGCTGAAAATGACTGAATTAACCAAGTGCTGAGAAGAAGAATGAAAAAGATGACACGAATATGCTTCAATACATACTAAAATATCGTTACCTTCCGCTTGGCACATTTCATCTTTGCCGAACACATGTAATAGGTTGCCTAAAAAAAGACCCGAAAAGCAAACACCGGCACAAAAGTAAAGAAACTTATCTAATAGCGCACATTCTTCAAGATAGACTAAAAAGTATAGATGACCATTCGTTCCAAAAAAACATGCAGAGATAGCTGACCTGAAGGAGCACCGCTCACGAAATCCTCAATCGCTTTCCGGTCCCTTTGCAGATAACCTGAAAATGACAAGCGAACAAAAGCAATGGACGGCAAATTAGTCGAAAAAAACTCATCTAATGCACATCAGGCCAACTATACTGTACTTCTTTGGCGATTTTACGATAATCTGAAACAAAGAAACGTGAATTCTGCTAAACAATTACATAAATTTACAACCAAGCGTACAAAATCGCAGAAAACATAGCCATTGAGCCAGAAAATATTTGAAAACTCGCAGCAAATAAGCGAAACACACCGAAACATGTATGAGCATTTGATGAGCATTCAAAATGAGCATTTGAAACAAAAAAATGTTTGCATTCAAAAAACAATTCTTGCTAAAACCATAGTGTAGGATTTTGTCCCCGGGAATTCAAATATCAACAATTGACTTATCAACAGGAAAGCATGCTCCTTTAAAAAAAACTTTTTCATAAGATTTTTAAACGGAAAATTTTTTCAAATTTCGACATCAGCATTGTAAAAAGAGGCTTCGAAGATCGGAAAATTTTACCCTAACTACTTGGGATTTAAGGATGTTGCCGATTTTAAGGAATTTTTATAACTTCGAATATCATCTTGGACGAATCTTTAGTAATGTTGGTTTTAGTGAGTTTTGTGGGTGATAAAAATAATTGACATCTTGCTTTTGTAAAAAGGCGCCTGTAAGGCGCCATTCCACCTTGTCGAATGGTATATAGAGTTCCTTCATGTGCGATGGACATTACCATACGTTCCCTTGTAAGCAGTCTTGCGGAATTGACCGGCGTTATCAACCGGTTGGCCACCCGTTGATCATCTTCATCAACCGGTTGATCAATCACAAAACAATCAACCGGTTGATGGTTTATGTGGCGGTTGTTACCGAAAATTTTCCATCAACCGGTGGGAAAAATTAAAAATTTTGTCCATTGCTTTTTGTTCGCTTGTCATTTTCAGGTTATCTGCAAAGGGACCGGAAAGCGATTGAGGATTTCGTGAGCGGTGCTCCTTCAGGTCAGCTATCTCTGCATGTTTTTTGGAACGAATGGTCATCTATACTTTTTAGTCTATCTTGAAGAATGTGCGCTATTAGATAAGTTTCTTTACTTTTGTGCCGGTGTTTGCTTTTCGGGTCTTTTTTTAGGCAACCTATTACATGTGTTCGGCAAAGATGAAATGTGCCAAGCGGAAGGTAACGATATTTTAGTATGTATTGAAGCATATTCGTGTCATCTTTTTCATTCTTCTTCTCAGCACTTGGTTAATTCAGTCATTTTCAGCTTCCAGTTTCAAGATAACTTGGAGCATGTTAGGTCAGCAAGCCGACTCAGATGTCGTTTCTGCATGTGCCAGAAGGATGAGCTAGAACGCTATTTATTGTTCGTAATTGTAGTACTTATGTGGATTGTGTAGTGTTTATTAATTAAATCGTAAAGAATCGTGTAAGGAGCGTTTCTGGTTCTCATATTCTCAGCTCCTTCTAGTAGCGTAAAGATTGAACACGGAGCAAACTATAGCTGAAGTGAACATTTATGCAGTCTCCTCGAATGAGAAGAAACCCCAGAACTAGTAGATTTTATTCGAAATGCCAAAATTGGTGGCAAACTGCGAAGAAACCACATACCGTACTTATTCTTATAGAGCGCCAGTCTCTATTCGAACATCAGTCTCTATTAGAGCACCATCCCTTCGGGCCAAAACTTGGGGGTAAACTATGTTTTATTGTATTGATATGTTTTATTTATTGTTAACACGAAGCCAAAAAAAAGGAAGTTAAAAAAGTAGAGTACCATGGTGTTCTATTAGAATAAATACGGTGGTTTAATGTATAATCGGCAGATTACATGAGGAATGATAATGCCGCATACATGGTGTGTCAAAATTACCAGGCCACTTTTGAAAAATTTGTCTATGCAGTGCCTTGCCCGTTTGATTACTATATATTTTCGTAACCTTTTCTGTATTTTTACGATTTTTAACGACTGCTGCGAAGAATCCTAGGTGAAGTTGGAGATTTTGAAGGATCCCCGGGAAATTTCTTGCTAGAAGGTGAGCTGACTATTACGAAATGCCAACCTATGCCACTTCTCGTAGCTGCTGACGCTGCACATTATGCTCATATTACTAATGACTCCTGGCGAAAAGGTCGACAATTAAACGATATGGCCAATTTCCGACAATAGCCCAGGAGAACCCAAGGACTGCTCCAACAAATCGAAAATACAGAATATTTATTTATGACTATTTCCTATTTTAACACATAACATAAACGATGGTGTCGTGCATCAATAAGGTTGACTTTTATAATGATTCACCGATTGATCTTTGCAGGTCACCAAATGAACTTTTCTTTCAATGGCTCAATTCCTTGCACTTCGATCCGATTACCAGATAGTAGCCTCCTATGAGCATATGATTAAATTTGCAAAAGCGAAGATTGAGTCTGAAGTAAAAAGTGGGCGAAATACAAGAAAAATCCAAAGTCAAGAATCTTGTACTTATATTCGGTTACTCTCAGTTTGCGTCCAGGACAGCAGAAAAAGAAAAACTTGACTAACCGACATAGACGAAAAAGGAGTTCATATACATGAAATCGAGGTAGCTCCTGACTCTGACGTTGGCTGCTCTTTAACAACTCCGTAAGGACTCCATTTTGTGACCATTCACCTTTAATCTTCGCCGAACACATGTGATAGGTTGCCTAAAAAAAAAGCCCGAAAGCAAACACCGGCACAAAAGTAAAGAAACTTATCTAATAGCGCACATTCTTCAAGATAGACTAAAA
The DNA here is from genome assembly GCA_004194705.1 of Ditylenchus dipsaci. Taxonomy (NCBI): domain Eukaryota; kingdom Metazoa; phylum Nematoda; class Chromadorea; order Rhabditida; family Anguinidae; genus Ditylenchus; species Ditylenchus dipsaci. The sequence continues at coordinate 135,952 of SADC01000058.1, forward strand.
AGTATAGATGACCATTCGTTCCAAAAAACATGCAGAGATAGCTGACCTGAAGGAGCACCGCTCACGAAATCCTCAATCGCTTTCCGGTCCCTTTGCAGATAACCTGAAAATGACAAGCGAACAAAAAGCAATGGACGGCAAATTAGTCGAAAAAAACTCATCTAATGCACATCAGGCCAACTATACTGTACTTCTTTGGCGATTTTACGATAATCTGAAACAAAGAAACGTGAATTCTGCTAAACAATTACATAAATTTACAACCAAGCGTACAAAATCGCAGAAAACATAGCCATTGAGCCAGAAAATATTTGAAAACTCGCAGCAAATAAGCGAAACACACCGAAACATGTATGAGCGGCTCTCTCCTGTTATATCCAAAACTGTTACATCTAAAAATGGTTCTAGTTTTATCTGGTTCTCGCCAAAAGTTCTAGCACGGTTCTAGCTTTTCATTTTAAATTTTGTTATTTTCCATATAGTATTAGAGGGAAAGCCTGAAGTATTGTATCATAAATAAATTGAACTTAAAAGGCTAAAACCTTGCTGGAACTTTTGGCGAGAACCTGATAAAACTAGAACCATTTTTAGATGTAACAGTTTTGGATATAACAGGAGAGAGCCGTATGAGCATTTGATGAGCATTCAAAATGAGCATTTGAAACAAAAAAATGTTTGCATTCAAAAAACAATTCTTGCTAAAACCATAGTGTAGGATTTTGTCCCGGGAATTCAAATATCAACAATTGACTTATCAACAGGAAAGCATGCTCCTTTAATAAGAGCCTCATAAAGCAAGTGACCACATTTTTTCAAAAGTGGACGGCGTCCCGTCCGCCATCCGTGTGTTTTCGGCCGGCGTCCGACCGACCGGCCGGCCAAATTTATTTACCAGGACGGCCGGCCTTCGGCCGCCCGTCCTAATTTTTTATACTTTTCCACTGTTAGTCTTCCGTCCCGTCCTGATTTTTATTTTTTTGCCGGCCGTCCACCGTACCGTCCAATAAAAAAAATTTCGGCCGGCCTTCCGCCGGCCGTCCAGTTTTTTTGGACCACCGGCCGTCTGACGGCCGGTGGTCCGAAACGGCTAGAAGACGGCCTGCATATGATAAAGCGGCCTTAACAAAAAATGTATTTTATTTATTAATGATTTTGATTAATCTGCAACTGTTTCAATTTTTCAAAATAATTCCACCAATATAGCGAGAGTTGTAAGATATAAGTGAGCGAGTTTTGAGAAGGTCTTCTTTTATTCCAACACGTCGACTTTCGGCATGCATTGTGAGGGAAGAAAATGAGATAGAAGAATCAGAAATCATTTTGATAGCTCTTTTATTTTTTCAGTTGCTGTATTTCTCCCAGACAACAAACCATTTATGCAGGAAGCAAAAATCTGAAAGAAGACTAGTGTGTTTTACACATTTATAAAAAGCTTTATTTGGTGGAAATATTGATAAGTGTTCGAAGGGGGGCAGACGATGTGGTTAGCCATTTTAGCAACTGATCCTCGGCAAAAAACTGCTGTAGATCTTTAACAGTTTTCGAAAAATTCTGTCGTCTCTTGAACCGGTGACCTGCTTGTAACTTATTTTCAAATAAGAATTAATGAAAATTAATAGAATTTGTAGGCGCTTTTCTAAGCCGGCCGTCCGCCGGCCGTCCTCACTTTTATTTTTCCAGCCGGCCGTCCACCCTCCCGTCCTAAAAAAAAATTACGGCCGGCGAAGGCCGGCCGTCCATTGCCGTCCAGCATCATTACGGCCGTAAACCGTTTAGTCAAAGCCGGCCCCGGCCGGACGGGACGGAAGACGGTCCGGGCCCGGAGACGGCGCGGTCACTATGTCATAAAGTAGTTAGTGGAGACTTACAGTGGCTCGCGATTATTCCAGCTGACTTGAAGTAGTTTTGGTACTTTCAAGGTTGCTCAAGATGTACAGGGCAGTTTGGTATATTCAGGGTGGTTCTGTGTTGTTGACGGTGATTTTGGGTCTATTTGGAGTAAGAGTCAAACTTTGATGTAAGGCCACCCAGATATGAGGTCACGCCCACCCATCGATATAAGGCCACTTTTGGCTGGTCCCCAGCGTGGACTTTTATTGAACATTTGACTGTATAAAGATTTGTATATAGAAGTATTAGATAATTTTTTCAGCAGGCAATACCAAAATTTAAGCACTTGGGGTTTTACGGTCAGTGGCGCAGGGTAAAAATGAGGCTCTCGAGTTCGATTACATATTCCTCTTTTTTACCATTTTTCATTACACAGTGCTTGAAAATAAATTTTGTATCGAGAAATAGTTTCCTAGCAGTTTGAAAAATCACAAATTGCCTCCTTACAGCGGTAAAATATCGGCGGTAGGATGAAACGGCAGAATCTGCCGTTTTCGCCGCGAATAAAACGGCAGAATTTGCCGTTTTCGCCGCGGATCCGAGTTTTTTATTGCTATTTTTCTTCAAATTTTGTTATCATTTTCAAAAACTTTTTATGTTTTCTTGCGGTCCTGAGTCTTGAGTTTCTAATAAGCTATCAAACTCCGCTGGGTAGTTTGAGGAATGTAGAGATCAAGAGATTTTAAATAGATGAAAAATGCCTCTCAAGCTCTTTTCAAACCTCTCAATCTCTACATTCCTCAAACTACCCAGCAGAGTTTGATAGCTTATTAGAAAGACAAGACTCAGGGCTGCCAGAAAATATAATTTTTTTTTGAAAATGATAAAAAAAAATTCGATGAAAAATTGCAATATAAAACTCGGAAATTTGGAAAACCGCGGCGAAAACGGCAAATTTTGCCGTTTTGTCCGCGGCGAAAACGGCAGATTCTGCCGTTTCATCCTACCGCCAAAATATCGATTAGCGACCCTAAATGAATTTTTTTTTTCAAATTTTTAGCGAAAATCGTCAATTTTAAGGCACAACTTTGGCGCCAATACAAAATTTTCAAGCGCTGTGTAATGAAAAATGATAAAAGATAATAATAAAAACCAGCATTGCGAAATCGAACTCGAAAGGTATATAGAGTTTCTTGATGTCGATGAACTCTACCATACATTTCCTTGTTAGATAAGGAGTCGGAAAAACTCGGCGCCGGAAAACCCGACACCGGAAAATTTCTGACATGCGCGGCTAAGAAATAAGACAAAAGGGTATGTTTGGCCGCTTCGCAGCAAAAGACCAGCACACTCCACATTGCAAGTTAATGGGAACATGTGAATATGTGGTTGGGGACGAGTTTTTTCGGTGCCGAGTTCACCCGACACCTCAGATAATGCCAGAAAATGCCAGAAAAAAATGATGCCATGAAAAATATCCTGCTATCCTATCGTTTGTTGTAATTCGAGTGATCTTTAGTATAAAAGGAAACGTAAAATGGAACAAAAATTACAGAAATGGAAAACGGAAAATCTGATGGACTTCTCGTCATCACTATAAGCAAAAAACTACAGAAAATTCATTTGTAGTTGAACCTAAGGTCCTTGTTTAAAAGAAACATTTATCTCGATAGGAATGCTTTCTTTGGCTAAATATGCCAAGGTGTTTCTTCCAACGTATTTACTCTCGCTTGCCAATAATTCTTGAATCGGTGTATCAATCTTGTGTGTTTAGCTTGTGCTGAGTCGAGTAGTCGGGCATTGCTGGAGTTCATAAAAAATGAGGCAAGATTTCAAAAATCCGCCAAAAATCAAAATTTTTATTTGTGTTGCCAGAATTAAAAAATTAAAAAAATGTGTGTGACCCGTGGCTTTCGGGGTGCTTGACCCTTGACCCGCGGGGGTAGGACTGTAGCAAGACTGGAGCTCCAAGATTTTGAGCAAAAAATGACAAGTAAAGTGACTTTACTGAAGTATTCTTTGTTCCATTATACAGTTTCCGTTTTTCTGGAACATCACTTGAATTCCGATAGGGTCGTGATATTGCCATGGCAGAATTTTTTTTATGAACATTGGCAGTTGTCGGCTAGCGTACATTAAAGGGCCATTGCCGTCTCCGACAACGGTTGTCCCCGCCAATTCAAAAAAAATTCCGACCCTACTATAGAATACCCCCCCCCCCAAAATCCGACCTTTTAAAACTTAAGTAAAAAGTACCCAAATATATGTCCCAGACCCCGGAAAATGTGCGCAAACTCTTCATTAGTCACAACTTCCGTACGCTGGCCTACCCCAAGCCTAAGGGCTAAGCCTAAACTTGTTGTTTGCAAGGTAGTTACAGCATTTTTTTAAAGGTCGGATTTTTGGGGGGGGGTATTCTATAGTAGCGCCAAAATTCCTAATCATTAAACTTGTGTACGGAAATCTCAACTCGGTTTCTAACACAACTATACCTAAAATTAAAATCTAGGCCTTGTTTTGTTAGAAACCAAGTTTAAAAATCCGTACAGAAGTTGAATGATTAGGCGAAAAAATTTGTATTGGCGGGGGACAATTCAAAACAGGTGGCAATGGCCTTTAAACCCCACTGAATATTATTATTATTTAGAAAATGATAGAGCTATTTACAATTTTTGGCAAAGGTGACTTGTGCTATGGTGTTTCAGTGAGGGTTCTCATTACTTCAAAGATGCCATCAATGAATTAATCACATCCGTGCTGCTCCAAGAGCGCAATGTCGCCTCATTCAGTCATGATGGAGTGACTGTCAAGTACAAGTTGGACAATGAACTGGACATAGTTATTTTAGTGAGTTACTTTACGCACCAAAAAAAATCAGACCGTCTAGAAAATTCAGGTCGTCTATCAAAGCATCGTGCAGTTGGCTTACACAGATAAACTCTTAACGGATGTCCATCGTCGCTTCAGGATCTCTACAAAAACGTATTGGCGGACGAGAGCTTTCTTTTACGTGGGCCAGTTACTTTCAAGGGATTTTCAGCTGAATTTGATGAGTATGCATTTATGTTTTCGGAATTACTTTTAATTGCCTTTCGATCTAGCATCCTCTCCAAGATCAGATGGCAGCCATTTGTGAGGAACCTGCTAAGCCTCGTACATTCAAGGTATAGAGCAGCGTCTGTTTTCGTGCTTCACGTAAGTCGATTTAGGAAAGTGATAAGTCGAAGAAAACCGTGGCATCTATGATTGAAACAGCAGCCGACAGAACAGCTGCCAAAGTGAAAGCTGAAAAGGAGAAGAAAAAGAGGCCAAGCGGTATATCTATGCTTGTCACTGACTATTTTACTAGAGTTGGAAGAAATTTAGGACTGAGGCAAATAAGCAAAAACCAGCAGAAAATATTCATCATCTTCTGAACCAACTCCACACAGCTCTCCAGGTGATGTCCGACAGAAAGCCGAGCCTGAAGAAGATGAGGAAACACTCCGCAATCGCAATGCATTTTTCCAGAAAAAGAAGGGTGGCAAAGTTTCAAAAAACAAGTTCGTTTGGCACAGTTTTAGCTCAAAGTTCACTCAGGGAATGCTTCAGGGAATCTTCGGAGGCTCCAGCTCCAACCAAGAAAGGCAAGCAGGCTCGAAAGTGGGATTGTGTGGCACAGCCAAGGATGCTGCTGTGCTTGACTACAGCACCAATGTGACCAGCAACAATTCGGGAAAAATCTTGATGAAAATGGAGAAGAGATTAAGCGAGATGTGCACAACTTCTACGATCAGAATGTGAGTGGCAACCGGAAACTATTTTCAGTCCCCAATTTCCTTGCTTGGTCAAAACCATTATTTCATGACCCAAAAATATCGACTTTGAATATTTGTTAACGGCGGATTAAACGATAGTTGAAAAGTGAGTGGTCATTTTGACGGCTGGAGAGGGATCGCTCTGCTGCACAGTCCGGTGCCAACATATGAATAGGTCCATAAAGTTCTCCTGTTGTTTTAGGTGTTCATGTTACCATAACCTCAGTTATACAGGGTATTCAAGAAATTGTAACACTTTCAAACTGCCATAACTTTTTATCCCGGCACGATTTCGAAATTTTGTAAAACGCAGATCGACTCAGAATTTCATGGCAATTTTTTTGGTATATAATGTCAAAATCACGATTTTCGCTTGGTCCCCCTGTGGTTTTGGTCTTACCCATCCAGAGGCCATCCACAGACCAAGACCAAAACCACAGGGGGGACCAAGCGAAAATCGTGATTTTGACATTATATACCAAAAAAATTGCCATGAAATTCTGAGTCGATCTGCGTTTACAAAATTTCGAAATCGTGCCGGGATAAAAAGTTATGGCAGTTTGAAAGTGTTACAATTTCTTGAATAACCCTGTAGATATGCCATAATTGGAACATAACATAATAGACTGGGAACCAAAGCGTTTTTCAGGAGAAAACAATGGGGACCAATACATATCTCGTCACCGTATACCGCAGCAGAACGATGGAATAGTGGTCTATAGATATAGTAATAAATATTCTTTTTCAGATTGAATATGTTGGAAAGCTGCAAGGGGACCTTCCTGGGCTGGATGAAGGAGAGGAGGATGAGAAGATCTATGATGAAGACGATGAAGAAGAAGATGAGAGTAAGTTGAGCAGTAATCATTTAAATAATCTCTTTTCGTCACACTCAACTTTCACTATTAGAGCAATCCCAAGTGCCAAGACTGGCTGGTTTTTCTGCTTTCAAGTCCCTGGTTGGCAACAAGCAATTGACTCAAGAAGATCTGGAACCGGTCTTAGAAAAGATGAAGGAGACATTAATCAGTGAGGGAATTTTTCGATTCTTTTCTATTATATTTTTTTAGGTAAGAACGTCGCTGCAGAGCCGGCTATCAAATTTGTGAATCGATTGGGTCGAAGCTTGAAGGAAAAGTGATTGGCACGTTTAACCGTGTCGCTTCTATTGTCAAAGAGTCAATGCGTGAGCCTTGGTGCAGGTAATTTTACGCTTTATTAATTTAGTCCTGATTTACAGTACAAACTTTGCAGCTTCTTACCCCAAAAGACGTGTGGATATTCTCCGTGATATAATGGATGCCAAGAATCAGAAGCGGTATCTTTACTACTTTTTATTGGGCAATGCTTTTCCCTGCTGCAAAAAGACTTATTTTATGCGCCTGAGACTTTTTTGCTGCAGAAGGAGATGTTTAAACACTTTTCTCAAATTATTATAAAATGTATAAAAGTTGTGCAAATGTACAAAGAAGTATTTTAGCAGTTAGCAGTTAAAAAAAACTGTTAAAAAAAAAATGAGCAGACAAAATTAGCAGCAAAAGAAGTCTTTTGGGGCAAAAAATCGTTTTGGCAGCAAAAGAAGTCTTTTTGCAGCAAAAAAGCTTTGCCCTTTTTATGCAGGCATGTTTAACGGTATACATGTGTTTACAGGCCCTATGTGATAGTCTTTTGTGGTGTCAATGGAGTGGGGAAGTCAACTAATCTAGCAAGGTTTTTATTTAATTGATTTAATTAGTTGCTAGGCTTTTCTTACAGACATTTTTCGATTCAGATTACATTCTGGCTGAATGAGAACAACCATCGTGTATTGATCGTGGCTGGCGATACTTTCCGTGCCGGGCTGTGAGCAGCTTAGAACTCACACTCTTCATTTAAATGCTCTTCATCCAGAGTAAATTTTTGTTTGCCATGATACATTACGTTAACTTTTACTCTCAGTTGGCTCAACTTTACGAACAAGGCTACGGTAAGGATCCAGCTGGATTAGCTGCGGCTGCTATTCAAATTGCCTCCGAGCGACAAGTTGTTGTTTTGGTTGATACCGCCGGCCGAATGCAGAGAATGAACCATTAATGAGAGCTCTCAGCAAGGTTAGTATTTTCCGGGGTCACTGTAAAGAACACAACAGTATCCTATCTCTTAAGTTGATTCGAGTGAATGAGCAGACCTTGTGCTTTTCGTGGGAGAAGCTTGGTGGGAATGAGGCCTGGATCAACTTGTCAAGTTCAATCAACGTTAGCAGACAACTCCGCGGTCGACTCAAAGGCACGTCTTATTGATGGATCGTGCTGACTAAATTCGACACTATTGATGACAAGGTTGAACTTATTATTGTCTCTTGTTAATTGTATTCAAACAAATTTTAAGGTCGGAGCTGCTGTTTCAATGACTTATATTACTGGTCAGCCAATCGTCTTTGTGGGGACTGGGCAGACTTACAAGGACCTGAAGAATTTGAATGTAACTCTGTAGTCATAGTCTTCTTAAATAAAGTGTCCGTTGTCAATTCGGTGTTGATGAGTGTTTTTGTTTCATTGTATTCAAACTTTGTTTTAGTAAATGGATTAGTCGGTGGCTTGTGGGGTGTCGAAGATTGTGTAATTTTACGCTGTGATAATGCGTTTCAGTAGGTAGTCAGATTACATTCTCTCAAACAGACGCATGGTTCCATATTATTCCTCATATTTGATCACCGAGATTAGTTTTTCCGTTGTGTCCATTCTACTCTTAAATTGTGCTTAATTTTATGTATTTTCTTGAAGTAAATTATTTTTCATTCAATTCCTCGTTGAATGAATGATGCGAACCAATGGAGGAAGTTTGGCCTCCCATGAGTGTGTATCTGCATGACTATTTCATCGTTGTAATTTTAACACTGACTGTATCTCCAAAGTTGCTGTGTGGGTTTTTTTTCTCCACTGAGAGAGCCTAATTGCACGGGTGTGAATATATACCATCGTATTACTGGTAAAATTTTGATAATGTAACAAGTGGGATGTCAGGAAGTTAAACAGAATATTTTTAGACCTCTCACAGTCAATTATGGCCCGTAACGCCCTTTCTCGGTGGCAATAGCATCATTTGTATTCATCAGCTTTATACTCTACCTATCTGTTGATTCAAGCGCCAAAAGCGCGTCAAGATTTTATGGCACTCCAGAAAGAAGGATGGGAATGTGCAAAAGTTGTTGAAAAAGTAGATTCTCTCAACAACAAGTCAATACTAATGAGGCTCTTGTAAAACAGTTAAATGACAGATTGATGAATGTTCAGCAGTCAACAGTGAAGGTCTGCTTTACAGGGTGGCACAGAATTGAAAAATATTCAAAAAAATTAGGAATTTTTTATTTTTAGGAGTCTAGTTTTATTTCTAGCCTACCCTGCTGCAACTTGCAAGATTCACCATGCTTGTTTAACTTTGATTTCAGGCTTAGAAGAACAGCAACAGCTGTAGCCATGGCACCTCCTCAACTGGAATTTAAGCCATCAAGTGGGCATGATGATGCCGTCATAAAGCGCTACAAGGCAACAAGTTTGTGTTCCCACGTTTAAATGAAATCCCTCCACTATTCGAAAACAGTTTGGGGCATTGTGTTTTCTACCTACTTTTTGGACTTCTTACAGGCAAATTACTACCAATTTTATGGCTCATTTCACTGGCTACAATTTGGGAGGAAATATGTGTCAAGTGGTCTACTAGAATTGGATTAAAATCACAATTACCACAATCATTTTAATTTATTAAGAAAAATTCTAAGGTGTGGGACCAGTGTTTCCGAAAGTAACCCCTACACCTACACAAACCATACAGTACGCGTACACTTGGAAAGTACCCTACATCTACACGTACACTTGACAATAAAACATACCATACACCTACATGTACACGTAAAATTAAACGTACACCTACCTGTACACCCACACTTGAAATGAAACAAACCCTACCCGTACACCTACACTTGAAATTAAACAAACCCTACGGTAGGGTCCCTACCCGTACACATACAGTTTGGCGTACTGTACCGTACGTACGGTACACTAAGTGTACTATAGTACTATAGTACATTAAGTGTACAATAGTACTATTTGACCGTATAATAACTGGTGTCCAAAAAGTTCGGAGCGGACTTTTAAGCTTAATTTTTGAAATGAAAATTATGCAATAAAAAAATTCCAAATATACAGTTTTGTTGCCCTGAGTCTCCTCTCTTCCAATGGCATATTCAACTTAGCTTGATTATTCTGGATAACTCACTTTTGGGTCCAAACACTTGTCTGGTCATTTTGAGAAGTTACCCGCGTTTTCATCACTTTAACTGGTCAATGTTTTATTGAATTTTGAGCGTCACGACACAATTTTATCACCATGTTGTAGCGCAGCTCAAGAGCTACAAACCCATATTACAGAATGATTTTGAAAATCTGAGTATTGAGATATGGCCTTTTGGAAAAAACCATTTTCTTGAAAAAATGACGAAAACGCAAGTTTTTGCCAATTTTCTGATTTTGGTCGTTTTTTCAAGAAACTGGTTTTTTCTAAAAGGCCATATCTCGGCAGGGCCAGCTCAGGACATTAATTTGTGGGAAAATAAAAATGCCAGGAAAAGGCCTTCTAGGAAAACACGCATATAGGAAAAGTCCAAGCTAGGACAATTGACAACTGGACAATGTACTCTAGGACAACGGCCTTTTTGGAAAAGCGCATTTAGGAAAAGGGACACTAGGACAATGGACTCTAGACAATGACGTTTTTGGAAAAGCGTCTTTTAGGAAAATGGACACTAGGACAATTTACTCTAGGACATGATGTCTTTGGAAAACCGCATTTCAGGAAAAGGACACTAGGACAATGACAATAGGTCAATCGTCTTTTGGAAAAGCCCCTTTTGGACAATTTCTAACTGTCTAAAACGTCCTAACATCACTTTATGTGTCTGAAAACAGTGTGTTTTATAGTCTCTTGTCCTGTTGTCCATTGTCCTTCTGTAAATTGTCCTAAAATGCAATTTTCCTAGTGTCCATTGTCCTAGTGTCCATTTTCCAAAGAGGCGATTGTCCTAAAAAGCGATTGTCCTAGAGTAAATTGTCCTAGTGTCCCTTTTCCTAAAAGGCGCTTTTCCAAAGGCGTCATTTTCCTAGAGTACATTCTCCTAGTGTCCCTTTCCTGATAGGCGCTTTTCCAAAAAGCCACTGTCCTAGAGTCGATTGTCCTAGGGTCTACTGTCCCAACATGTCATTGTCCAAGTGTGATTGTCCTAGCCTGGCCTTTCTATATGCATGTTTTCTAGAAGGGCCTTTTCCTGCAAATATTTTCCTACAAGTTAATGTCCTAAGCTGGCCCTGCCCATATCTCAATACTCAGATTTTCAAAAATCATTCTGTAATATGGGTTTTGTAGCTCTTGAGCTGCGCTACAACATGGTGATAAAATTGTGTCGTGACGCTCAAATTCAATAAAACAATTTGACCAGTTAAAGTGATGAAAACGCGGGTAACCTTCTCAAAATGGGGTCCGCCCTGTTTCCCTCAAAGGACGTTTCCCCTCAAGGCCGTTTCCCCTCAAGGACGTTTCCCTCAAGGCCGTTTCCCTCAAAGGACGTTTCCCTCAGGCCGTTTCCCCTCAAAGGACGTTTCCTCTCAAAGGACGTTTCCCCTCAAAGTTCCCTCAAAGGCCGTTTCCCCTCAAAGAACGTTTCCCTCGAAGCTCCTCAGATTCTTCTCTTCTACCAGCCTGCCTTCGGCAGGCAACCTAATTCAATAGGAAGCCCCTTTGTGGGTACATGGTCTGGATAAGGGCTGACCCTTGGGGTACATGGTCCGGGATAAGGCTAACTCTTTATATACGAGCTCTATATTAGCATCCATCAGATTGCTGAATTTTTATATTTAAAGTAAATATCGATTTTCAAAAAAACACAGAAAAATGATAAATACAAATCGGACTTAAAAAAATGAACAGATACAGGCGGTGAAATGACTCGGCGGTGAAATGTCCGTGTCCCGATTCAAATGTCGGCTTTTACTATGGGGCTCAAATGCGGGCTTAAATGCGGGGCTTAAATGCGGAGCTCAAATGCGAGGCTCAAATACGGGGGCTCAAATGCGGGGGCTCAAATCAAAGGGCTCAAATGCGTGTTAACGGTAAATCCACCAATATCCTCCAAAACGTTTCTGATGATGTTCATGGCTGTCGATTGCTAGCGCACCTGAACAAAAAAATATTAATAAAACGAGAGTGCAAAAGCAGAGCGCAAAAAAGAAGAGCGAAAAAATTGACGCGCCACTTGCGCGACTCCAGATGGGTAACTCGAAGAAAATTGCAAAAAAATTGAGGGAACTTTGAGGGAAACGTCCTTTGAGGGGAACGTCCTTTGAGGGGAAACGGCCTTGAGGGAAACGTCCTTTGAGGGGAACGTCCTTGAGGGGAAACGTCCTTTGGGGGAAATGGCGTGTCCCTCAAATGACCAGACAAGTGTTTGGACCAAATGGTGAGTTATCCAGAATAATCAAGCTAAGTTGAATATGCATTGGAAAGAGGAGACTCAGGGCAACAAAACTGTATATTTGGAATTTTTTTATTGCATAATTTCATTTCAAAAATTAAGCTTAAAAGTCCGCTCCGAACTTTTTGGACACCAGTTAGTACAACAGTACACTAATTGTACCGTACTGTACCGTACAGTACGGTACACTAAGTGTACTATAGTACCTTAATAGTACTATTGTACACTTAGTGTACCGTACTGTACGGTACAGTACGCCAAACTGTATGTGTACGGGTAGGGACCCTACCGTAGGTTTGTTTAATTTCAAGTGTAGGTGTACGGGTACGTGTAGGTTTATTTTAAGTGTACATGTAGGTGTATGGTACGTTTAATATCAGGTGTATGTGTACGGTGGGTGTACGTTTGATTTTAGGTGTTAATGTAGGTGTATGGTTAGATAGTACATGTAGGTGTTACTGTAGGGGTTACTTTCGGAAACACTGTGTGGACTCCCCGAGAAATCAGAATAGGAAATATTCTTCAATTCAGCAACCCCGGGAGATAAGTTATTGCAAATACGTGTCATGAAGTTTTATGATTTTTTAGGTTGAAGTGGTTTTCGATCTGCACAACGGATGACTACAGTAGATATTGTGCGTAATGCTAAAGAATTATTTACTGGTAAACACATGTGTCCTGCCCCAATGTGCTTCGAAATTATACCAAAAGTGATGTTCAGGTCACTTTCTGTTTTGCTTTGTAACGCCTCTTTGTAAATTTACCTATGTTTAGATGCTGAATGTGTATGAAATTTTGCCCTTTGACAATCCAGATGGAGGGGTGTGAAGCAGGGATGGGACATTAAGTACGATGCACGAAAAATTCAAGAGGAAAAGCGCCTGGAAGTAGTGGTTATTCACACTCACACAAATGATCCAGGTTTGCTACGTAAAAAATAGAATGTGAAATATATATTGTGTTTTGACAGGTTGGATACACACTTTTGAAGAGTATTTTGAAGAGCAAACCAAAAAGATTCTGGACAAGATGGTGATACATTTGACCGACAAGCCGGACATGAAGTTTATTTATGCCGAAATGAGCTTCTTCGAGCTTTGGTGGTCAAAACTCAGTGATGATGTGAAGGAAAAAGTAAGAGGGTGAGTTTAGCTCCGTACACACCCGCATGCACCACCTGTCAACCCGAATGCTCTATTCCTACATAGAGTCGGTGCTCCTGCTATACCTGTGCCGCTTTTTGACTAGAATATTTTAAAATTTTTGCAAAAATGAAAAATATTTACGAAACTAGTTTTTAAAAAGTTTTAAAAGAGACTTTCTGAGAAAATGATAAAGTCACGAAGGAATATTTACCACGATTTTTTTTCAAAAAATTTCTGTGATGTCCATCATGTTCTGCTAACAGTGTTTCCAAAACACAGAACAGAATTTTGAAAACAGACACAGAATTTGTCACATCACAGAACAGAACAGAAAACAGAATTTTCGAAAACAGAAACATAACAGAATTCTGTTATGTATCTGTTGTCAAAGAATTCTGTTTTCTGTTCTGTTTCTGTGATGTAACAAATTCTGTTTTCTGTTCTGTTCATGTGATGGAAAAATTCTGTTTTCTGTTCTGTTTCCGTGATCAAACAGTCAAGCAGTTTATATTAACATTTAATTGATTGCTACATACAAGACAAAGATTTTTTATCTGATCTCTTAAACGCTTCGATCAACTAGGTAAACTATCAACAACTAGGTAATTTCGCCAACACAATTTCGCCAACGGTAATTTCGCCAACAGTAATTTTGCCAACAGTAATTTCGCCAACACACTTTTGCCAACAAAATTTCGCTAACGGTAAATTTTCGTCGCACAGCATTTTTGCGTCAGTGGTAAGGTTTTTGATTAGTTTTTTCATATGCGAACCCTGAATGGTAAATGGTAAATACATCTGAATGGTAAATTTGTCAACAGCAATCTCATTAAGAGAGTTGAAGATGTCACTTTTGTTGTCACTTTAAGCTTGTCCCGGACCTTATGTACTTTGGGGGGGGGGGCCACCGATTTTTTCACCAAAATTTTTACGTTTTATATAGTGATCAAGTTAATTATGGTGATTTAATTGACCATGATCACTTTAATCAACATATTTTCTATGGTCACTAAGAGACGGTTAACATAATTATTATGATTATTAGAATCAACATGTAAAAATGAAGAAAAAACCGAGGTGAAAAAATCGGTGGCCCCCCCAAAGTACATAAGGTCCCTTGTCCCTCTTACACAAACACATCGCCCTCACCGAGTAGATTTCAGCTAGGCCATACCATTCAGAGTCGCTGGTGTGCACGTGAACCAGGTGGACGTGGATAGTCAAATAAATGTTATGTAAAGCAGCCGAAGTATAAGAATTAGAGTCAATTAATAAAAAAGTGCCTCAATAGTGTAAACTTGAAGTGAATTTTTGGGTCAACCTTCATAAAAGTTTTGTAAGCCATAAGTCTCGATACCGGAAAAAATTCTCAATAAACACAACCATTTTTATTTCTCACGTAACAACAAAATAACTGACAGATATTCAATAAGCAAATAATTTTCAACATTTACATTTTCCTTCTCCTAATCTTGCCCAATCCATCCAAGATCGAAATGAGAGCTCTGGTAGCGAATAAGCACTGAACTCACACCTGGTTTGAGCATGACTTTGCGCTAAACAATTAGTCAAAGAAAAATTTGACTGATCGCAAAATAACTCACGGATTTATAGACACGCTTTATTTGTTCATTCGCCCGAGAAATGATTTCTGGTTCATTCCTAAATCAAAAAGACGTAAATAAATAATAACAAGAATACAAAAGTTTTTTACCTCAAAACAGTCTACTGAAAACTCAACATAGTGAGGTGCTTCTTTTGGCTGGAAAAGATCATATTCCTGCCATAAAGCTTTGCTGCTAGAAGCAACTGCTGAGATGTCCCCACTGAGCTGGCTCATTGAAGGGCTGGTTGAAGTGAGCAGCGTATTCTCGCACACTTACTGAGCTGTCCCCAATAGCAGTAAAGAAGCGAGCATATGGCTTATCACGATTCTCGAGCAAAAATGACATCATTTCCATTCTAACTTGCGCATGTAGATCTTCTTCTCCGTAGATTGCTTCCGCCAAAGATCTTGAACAAGAGGAAAAAGAATCAGTGAAAAAATTAATAAAGACATACGTGCACAAACAGTTCCCGTCCGCTTCAATTCCTTTGAAGAAAGATGGTACTTTCCCATTGCTTATTTCCTTCACGATTCGACCAGAAATCACTTCTTTAACGAAAAGCACTTCATCCATAGCCACAAAATTTTCAACTTCTACGATTAGCTTAAATTTTGCTAAGTGCAACTGAATATGGCGGAGAAAAGTAACTTGATCCCGAAGCATTGGTTCCACTTGTGAATAGGCTTTGACAAGGGCTTGCAGTTGCTCCTCATTTTTCTCAGTTGATTCTTTCTTGGGTTTCTCAGTGGGTCAGCGGGGTTGGCTTCATGCCTTAATTTTTCAAATTATTAGCACTCAGCAATGTTCCAAATACCTGATAGCCAGCTGCCAGGTTCTTCTTCTTCGTCTTGCAAGCGGAGTATAAATTGGCTGAGGCTCATATTTGCTTTTGGAAAACGCATATTGAATCGCAGGTGCCAGCCCTCGTGCACATTGTCCGTCCTCGGCTTATTGTTCAGCAGCAGATCATAGCAGTTCCATACTTTGATTGGATAAAGAGCATCGATGGCTTGCTTTCCTTGTCGAATCGTCGCACATAGGTTCTTTCAACATAACCTAGTAATCTGAAAAAAAGAAACACGCCAAAAAAATTAAACATATACCTTGTAAGTTTTCCACAAATTTCTTGCTGATTTGGCCACACTTAATTTTGTATCAATGGCAGCAACCAGTTGATCAAACCATTTTAACTTCGCACACTGGAAGACACGCAAGGGCTGTGAGACTTCTCATAAGAGCTTTCAGCTCTGCATCAGCATATAATTCGCGCAACTTTCTTTCCGCAAAGTTTTTGTAGTGGTTCTGACCAGATGAAAAAGACAGTAATTCATAACGGCTTTAGGAAACAGCATAGCCATCACTTTTTGCAGGAGACTGTTCTAAGTTTATAAATTCACGAAACAGGATAGAAACTTGTGATAAAGACAAAAGTCGAACCTGTCATCATCGATTTTAAGTTTAGCTGTGGATACTTCTCAAACACCATTCTGAAGGCTCTGCGTATGTCTCTTCAGATTTATTTGGTAACAGCATAAAAAGGCAGGGCAAGTAGACTCTTCTTTGAAAACATTCACTGTATAAAGTTGCTTAAAACCTTTTGGAGCTGAGTAAAAGTCCCATTCATAGACCAGCGATTTTACTTTTGCAGCAGTTGAAGACCGAAAGCTGAGGCGAAGATATAATTATTGGCTTCTTTGAGTTTGCCACTCGGGAGTCCCATAACAGAAAGCGCTCTCCCTGGCGGTAATTGTAAGTCAGAGCTCAGCACCGCGTCCTTTAACTCCTTATTACACATCTAAAAAGACAGTTCATACACCCGAAACATCAATAAAAAAGAAACCGGATGCTTCTTTTGGGCTACTAATTCGATTTAGCCCCACACTCCATTTTTGATTTTTCTTTTCTTTGATACGACAAACATCTTTCATTTATTCACGGTAACACTTACTTGGCCCCCCCCACGGCTGACCCACTTCGAGGTGAATTTTTGAAACCGATTGCATATTCGTGTTTCTCGACCCGGATTTTTACGGGAAATGATCATCAGATTCTGTGAAAGTGAAAAAAAATTTTGGGATTTGCCTTGGTCCCCAAGGTAAAATTTTAGAAAAATTTGAAAAAAATATTTTTTAAATTGGCGCCTTTTGAATTTTAAAGGATTAAGGCTGTATTGGGAGGGGAAGGGAATAAAAGGGGCCACTTTTATGGCAGAACAATAGAAAAGTAAATATATGTATTCTTCGACTGCCTCACCATGTTTTTCAACTGGGCTGTGGCAAAAAGAGACTCTATACGCATTTTTTGATCAAAAGTACTTCTCGGAATTATATCTAAGGTAAGTGAGTGCGCGCATCTCTAACTCTCAAGCCCCCTGCGCCCCCTTCGGGGGGCAGGGGCTTGGGGGCTTGGAGTTGAGATGCGCACACCCACATACCTTAGACACAAATCACTCGAAAGTGACTCTGGATGCATGAAAAGCATGCATACCAGAGTTTATTTATGCGGTAGGCCCCAGTATTCAAAACTATGTTCACATCTTCTTGTTAGGGGCCTTGTGTGATTAGTGGCCCTTTTATTCCCTTCCCTCCCAATACAGCCCTTAATCCCTTTAAAATTCAAAAGGCGCCAATTTAAAAAAATATTTTTTTTTCAATTTTTCTAAAATTTTACCTTGGGGGACCAGGCAAATCCCAAAAAATTTTTTTCACTTTCACAGAATCTGATGATCATTTCCCGTAAAAATCCGGGTCGAGAAACACGAATATGCAATCGGTTTTCAAAAATTCACCTCGAAAGTGGGTCAGCCGTGGGGGGGGGCCAAGTAAAGTCTAGCCTTATTCACATAGATACAAGTCAACAATTAGTGACCATAAAAAGAACATAATATCATTTCCACCGAACTTTCGGCGCCATACGAAATCAGAGACCCAGCTTTTAAAAACAGAACGATGAGTGCCATATTCTTGCTTGTGCCTTCTCTTGAATTTCTGCCATGTTGATTCGATCGTCTGAGTGTGTGCACCAGTCTCCGGATCCACGAAATTGACTGAGTGATTGACGGTGAAGTGAAAGAATTCCTCAGACAGCTTTTCAATTAGACTGATTCCAGTGCGATTGTTTTTGTAGGCCGGCCAGCATTTAGAAAAAAGATAGTCAGAAAGTCAGAAAAAAAGAAAAAAAAAGATGAATAAAGTAAATGAGACGGAACGATGAAAAGAAAATCTTGGAGCACACATAAAAGCAAGAACACGACTAAAACACGACTAAAACACGACTAAAAATGGAAAATGATAAAAAATATACGTTTTTAAAAATTGTGCAAATTGAGACACGAAAGCAAAAAATGGGGGTGTGGGGCTAAACTGAATTTGGTTTTCGGGCATTGTTGATCATTCTTCTGATGTTGCTGTCCTGGGCATTGACTGAATTTCATAAACGCTAGCTCCTGTTTTTGCAGTTGACAGAATCGCCTGAGTGCTTGTAGCAAGACTCTCCACGGCTTTTCGCTTCACAGCAGTCATTTTTTCTTGATCTAAAAATGAGTAAGGACTGGGAATATGACCATTCAGGAAATTACCACAACCGCCATTGGACTCTGAGTACATCTGTCGTGACTTTTTCTCTCGATCAAACCATTCAATTTTCCGAAGATTGATTCAGCTGTGCATGGCAGGCTCCTGTTGCGCATCTTCAGAATTGCTTAGTACCATTGGCGCTTTTGACTGTTTGATGCAAAAGATATCCATTATAGCTTGCCATAGGCTTTTTTCTGTTTGACTCCATTTCGCAACCTGCAACGAGAATCAATTTAAGTCAAACAAATATGTTGCTGAAAATGCATATATTGAAACTATCAAGTGAGTAAGAAATCAAGGGATTGACCAAAGATCATGGGCACTATGGATCCTTGTTAGCGAAATTCTGTTGGCGAAATTACCGTTGGCGAAATTGTGTGGCGAAATTACCGTTGGCGAAATTGTGTTGGCTAAATTACCTATGACCCTCCCACAATCCCACAGTTGATACCTCGCTACCACATACACTCTTTATTGAAAACAAAAGCAGACAAAGCAATGACAACTTTACGCACTCTTCTCGAACAACAAGTTGCAATAAACGATAAGTTGCGAATTCAACAGGTCCAGTTCAGTCTGATTTCTTTGACTTCGTGTAGCCAAGCCGGCCAATGAGAAAACGCGTTTTATTGGTGCGCTCGTCGCAGGGACAGACAAAACCTCCAAGGCGAGTGTAGCGATTGATTGGTACTCTTTGAAGCAAAAACTGTTTGCTAATAATTTTGCACTGCCAAATCATAGCTTATAGTATCTAGCAAAGCAGACCAATACTTGACAACATCTATGAGAATATTTGAAGAGGCTTTCGCTGCTATCCACGCTTGAAGACGTCACCGATCCAGGATTTGGTATCGTTGGTATCCAGCACCTGGGTCGTCCATGAGAAACGCCTATCCAGCAGTAAACGAGTGCGCAAGCAAGGTCTTTTGTTTCCACAGAATCCTAGATGTGATGATTTATTCGACAACAAAAGAACTATTTACCTTCGCTTTGAGTTTTCCGTTTTCTGTGACTTTGAGCTATCCAATGCACCGCAAGATCGTTAAGTATGTTTCCCTTAAATACGGATTAGCACACGATCAGAATGTTGGTAAGCTTATATACCGATGTGAAAAACTGTAAAGGCGTACACAATGAAAAGGAAATCCAGAATTACAAGTGAAAACATACGTCCACTTGATCTGGATTAAGAGAAGTTTATTTTTTCTCCATAGCAATTGAGTCCATAGATGTTTAATCCATAGATGGATGCTTGAAAACTTGCCAAAAATACGTAGTTGACATGAGACACAGAATAAAAATGGAATACCTGTTCATATTCTCAGCAAATCACGGTTTTACAGCCCGTAGCATCGATCTCCTCTGTGAAGTTGCTCGAAATTTGTCCACGACGACTTACTCTTCTTGCTTTGCTCCAAGCACTTGATTGCGACAAAGGCAAGCTTTCAGCAGCACTTGACATTAGGGCCTGAAAGATGAAACATAATCATGGAAGCTCGGAAAGAAAAAACTTTTGAGCAATATATAGTCACAAAAAGAATTGGTTTCAGCAAAAACATAACAGAAACAGAATTTCTTCATCACAGAAACAGAACAGAAAACAGAATTCTTTGAAAAAAAGAAACAGAACAGAATTCTGTTATGTTTCTGTTTTCAAAAAATTCTGTTTTATGTGTCACTTCTGTTATGTTCTTATTTTGTTTGTGTGTTTTGGAAACACTGTCTGCTACTCTTCCTGAACAACTTTAAAAAGGACAGTCCATGAGAAATATGCAAATTGACCGAAATATATACATTTTAAAAAGTGCACTCAAATTTTGTTCTTAATTTTCACCATTCTGCTATAAATGTTGATTTTTACTCATTCTAACGCAGTTCTCTAAAAAAATTGTGTCATTCGAACTGGCTTAAACTGCGCTTTCTTTTGAGGTATTGAACTGCTAATAACTCTTATAAAAAAATCGGAAGCACTCGCTTTTTTGAAAAAAGTGTGTTTTCCAAAATGCAAATTTTCGTGAAAAATAACAATTTCTCTATTTTTCCATATATTTCGACCTAATTTTTATTGTAGATTCTGATTCAGCATTTCAAACTGAACAAGTTGGCCGAAAAAAAATTTGGATCCAGGGTGAGGGGAAAAAGCTATAGGCGTTTGAAATCACTATCTCACACGAAACTTCACACGTATATTCCCAGTAACATTTTTTCTGCTAGGAAACCTTCAGATTTAACACCGGATCCGTGCTCAACGTGGTCGATTTGCATGTGAAACTACTTGAAAATCAAAAATTGCCTTCAAATTTCAAAATCCGATCGAGACAAAAAATATTTAAAAGTGTTTATTGAGTTATTGAAATTATTTTAAATAAATTTTTGTCTCGAGCGGATTTTGAAATTCGAAGGCAATTTCTTGATGTTCAAGTAGTTTCACATGCAAATCGACTACGCTGAAAACGAATCCGGTGTTAAATTCAAGATTTTCTTAGCAGAAAAAAAGTTATGGTGAATTTACGTGTGAAATTTCGTGTGAGATAGTGATTTCAAACGCCTAT
This sequence comes from Ditylenchus dipsaci, assembly GCA_004194705.1. NCBI lineage: Eukaryota > Metazoa > Nematoda > Chromadorea > Rhabditida > Anguinidae > Ditylenchus > Ditylenchus dipsaci. The sequence continues at coordinate 156,960 of SADC01000058.1, forward strand.
AACTTTTTACCCCCCCCCCCCCACCCTCGATCCGAAATTTTTTTCAGCCAAATTGTTTCGTTTTAAATTCTGAATCAGAATCTGCAATAAAAATCAGGTCGGAATATTTGAACAAATTGAGAAGTTGTCATTTTCGCAAAAATTTGCATTTTGGAAAACACACTTTTTTCAAAAAAGCGGGTGGTTCTGGATTTTTTATGAGAAAAATTAGCAATTCAATACCTCAAAAGAAAGAGCAGATCAAGCCAGTTCTAATGACACCAAACGTTTACAGAAGACTCTGTAAAAAAGAGTGAAAATCAGCATTTATAGCAGAATAGTGAAAATTGAGAACAAAATTTAAGTACATTTTTTAAAAATGTCTATATTTCGGTTCACATGCGTATTTCACATGGACTGTCTTTTTGAAAGTTGTTCAGGAAGAGTAGCAGAACATGATGGACATCACAGAAAAATTTTGAAAAAAATCGTGGTAAGTCGGTTTATCATTCTCTCAGAAATTGTCTTTTAATTCTCCGTCATCCTTAGTGGGTGTCTTCAACGCTCTGCAAATTGGTTTGTTGGCTTTAATTTTTTGGTGGGATATAATTTACGGGATATTAGCTAACCACAATGCTTTGAATTTTTATTTCTTTACTAAAAATTTTCAGATTAACCAAAAATGGGCAACTTGAAATTGCTACTGGAGGTTGGGTGATGACAGACGAAGCCAACTCGCACTACTTTGCAACGATTATGGAAATGATTGAAGGTCATGAATTTGTCCGAAACCAGCTAGGTCGATTTTTGCGTATCTTTCTACATATATAAATATCACTAGATTTTTGTTTTGTAGGTTTTCTACCCACCTCTCACTGGTCCATCGATCCATTTGGGCTAAGTCCTACCCTAGCCTATCTCCTGAATCGTTCCAACTTGACTCACATGGCCATTCAAAGGGTGCACTATTCCGCGAAGAAGTATCTGGCTAAACAGAAAGCCCTGGAGTTCAGGTGGCGCCAGATGTTTGCTGGAGATTCCGCAACCACCGATATTACCACTCACGCTTTTCCCTTCTTTTCATACGATGTTCCTCATACCTGCGGACCTGACCCAAAGGTTTGATTATGGTCGATCGAAGATAATCAAGAAATTGCTGATTTGACTTGTAGGTATGTTGCCAATTCGACTTCCGCCGCTTGCATCAATTCTTTTGCCCGTGGGGCAAACCCCCAATCAAAATTGACTCAAGTAATGTGGCTGAAAGAGCTGAACTATTGGCTGACCAATACCGCAAGAAGGCTCAATTGTACAAGGAGAACACATTGCTGATACCACTAGGAGATGATTTCCGCTATGACACTGACTCGGAGTGGAATGACCAGTACACTAATTATATCCAGTTGATGAAGTATATGAATGAGCGACAAGATTGGAATATTCATGTAACGTTCAATGACTTAGGCAGTTCATTTTGCACCGAAATGATGTTTTAGGTTCGCTTTGGCACACTTGCTGACTACTTTTCTGTGCTGGTATCTTATTCTTGGATATAAATTAAATTTGGGTTTCATTTGTTTTAAGATAGCAAACTAGGCAATATAGTATTTTCGACGCTACTAGAATACTCCCTCCTTCCATAAGCTACTGGATACACCTCTCTCAATAATTTTTTACGACTACCCAAACCACCATTTTTGATTTCTTTTGAAAAAGCTGATATTAGGTGACATATTAATGGCCAGGCCCTAAGACCTAATCCCAAATAATTGATGGTGGGAAAGGGAGGGGGTTGGGTATAGTACAGTGACGCCGTATTTTTTATGTTGGGAGGGTAACTTGATTCAGTTGAAAGAGTGGTTAGAGCTGCTGAGAAGATTTATTGTGTGTTTTTAAGTCTTTAAATTCTATTTACACAAAAAAAATTTTTTGTTGAAATTTTTCAAACTGCAAAAACCATCGTGTGTGGCGCAAAATTTTGAGGAGTTCAGGAGTCCGGGCAGGAGAGGAGTGCGCCAAATCACTTTGCGACAATTCAATTTGGCCAAAACTTTTTTTTGGCTATATTCAGCAAATATTTGCCGAATATAGCGAAAACTTTTGGCCCAAATTAAATTGTCGCAAAGTGATTTGGCGCACTCTTCTCCTGCCCAGGAGTCCCTATTGTCAGTAAAAGAAGATTCAGATAGTTAAAGCAAAGTTTCACAGGATAGGAGACTAGCTGAAGAGAATACTACTGCCTCCACAACCAACAAATTGCCCATTTTGAGTGGTGATTTCTTCACTTATGCGGACAGGGATGACCATTACTGGAGCGGTAAGCAGATTTCTTATCTTCAAACAACCATCAACGCTTTTAAAGGACCATGAAACTTGATAAGCACAGCAATTTGAAATTTTGAATTCGCGCGGGACCACCCTAATTTTGTCAATAATGTTTTCGAATTGTTTTTTGTTTGCATGTAAAATTTTTTCAAAATATAGAACCGTTTACTAGTCGAGCCTAACGTTGCTCGACAGTGCCAGATCAGACGACTTATCTTGCTTTCACTGCACCATAATTACTTATATGAGTCAGTGTTAAAAATTTCTTTCATAAATGAAATTCGAATTTTCAATGAACACAAAAAAATTAATTCAAAAACATTATTGACAAAATTAGGGTGGTCCGCGCAAATTCGAAATTCCCAATTGCTGTGCTTATCAAGTTTCATGGTCCTTTAAATTGAAGGCTATTTCACATCTCGACCATTCTACAAACACATGGATCGCACTTTACAGCATTATCTCAGGTTTTAATGATAGCTCTTTTTTGAAATTATGCCATTTTTATTTATTAGATCAGCCGATATCTTATTCACCCTAGCCAGTTCTCAAGCCGCACAACATTCAGGACATGTGTTTTCTGGAGCCGATTTATATAACGAGTTAGTGGAAGCCAGGAGAGCCCTGAGTCTATTCCAGCACCACGATGGAGTTACTGGGACAGCCAAGAGCTATGTAGTTGAAGACTATGGTCGAAAGTTGGTACTAAACCATAAGATAGAATGTTTAGATTTTTGTTAGGATGCTCTCGGCTATCAAAAGTTGTAAGGAAGTGATCAGCAGTGCATCGGAGTACCTGATGAAGTTCCCTCACACGCGAGAAGAAAAACTAAGAATTGTTAGTTCTCTTGCTTTGTGGCAATATTTTCACTTTAACCAATTACCGTATTTCTTCTAATAAGCGGGCAGTCTTTATTAAACGGGCACCCTCGACTTTGAAGGTGTATATATCAGCCCAGAGTAAATATTTTGCAAAGCTGTTTAATGCATTTTCTTAACTCCCACGAGCTCTACCGATTCCACTTTTCGGATTTCAGTTGAGCACGCGAAAATATCGAGATCGGATTCAAAATTTTCCGATTTTTGGGTGATTGAAAATAAAAGAGCATGCTCGCTTATTAGAAGAAATACGGTACCTGTCTCAACATCAAAACTTGCTGGGGAAAAAGGTGCGTAGGCGCTTAATACCCTTTGTAAACTTTTTTGAGTTCTCGCCTTTATCAATTTTCTAAGCTATAAAGGAGGGTAAAAGCTGTTTAGGTTTGAAAATTAGGCCTTGGTGGCGCATTTGGTTAGCGTCTGTGCTTTTTGGCCCACGATCCCACCTGGTGTCACGCTATTTACTTTGGCTTGTTTGACCAATTTGTGGGAAATCATTTCGACTTCTTAGCGCCGGATTCGAAATCAGCTACCCTCATAACCCCAGAATACCAATGAATTACAGAAAAAAATTTAAATGGTAGGAGTTTTTTACAGGACAAAAAACGAGATTTTTTGCGAGTCAATTTACCGCCGCTCGGAAAAAGCTTCGAAAATCAGGCTGAAAAATAATTTAAAAAATATCGGACGCAGTGGAAGAATGAATTTGATTGGGTGAATGCCATATCGGAACTCAACTGTATAACACATCCTTTTATTATAGGACGAAGAGCACTTCGTGGACAAATTGCCACGAAAAATAGTGACTGAAGATGGCAGGTTTGTATTGTTATTATGTTGTTTAATTGATTGTATTTTTTTAATTGCAGCTCAGTCCTGGTGTTCAACTCGCTGGGACATGCTCGTCAGGAGGTCACTTGCATTCATGTCACCTCCTCCAAGTCCAGAATAAGTGTGGCTGACAGTAAAAACCACCAAGATGAGATCCTACAGCAGATCGGGCCAGTTTTTTATGCCACTACTTCTGGCAATCTGGCCGCTTTTAAAGACAAATTCGAGGTTAGTCAATGTAAGAAGCAGGGATCTCAACCAAAATTTTGAAAAAAAGGCAGCGACCTTGAAAAAATAGTTCTTGTTCAAATAAATTCGGAAAAAGGCACTTTTAATTTTTTTTTAAATATAGAAAAAAAGTTTTGGAGCAAATTGCCTTTTTTCTCATCTCAATTAAGAATACCAGCCGTCGAAAAGAAGTGCGTTTTACAGACGTCCTCATCTAAATTTTTAAGTTTTCTGTCTAGTTTCTAAAAGTAGTAAAAGGTCATAAATATAAGATTTGACGCAAAACGAGTGTAAACTGGACCGATTCAAAAAAATTTTCCAGCTCCCGCCTTAACTTTTTAAAACGCACGCGCATGCCTCTTTAAAAAAGGCGCATTTTGTCAAACTAGAACCTTCTGAGGGGTCCCTTATATCTTTTTACAAATTCAAAACTTTTTTATAGTAAATACTGATTTTTGTTTGATTTTTCCCTTTTTTGTATTTTATGAATAAAATGGGACTTTGTAACATTTTCATTGTTTAATAACCTCAGCGAAAAAAGATCAAAATTTTGCCGAACTTAAGTTAAACCAGAAGGAGACCCTTCTTTTTCAGATTTCCGATCCTAGTTTGTAATACCTATTTAGAATACCCCGTAAATTTTTTCCTTCTAAAATGTTCTCCACTATATTGATTATTAATTTAAAAAAATTATTATTTAGTTATGCTTTTTGGCTAAACTTCCACCAATAGGATTTGTCCGCTACGACATAATTGAAGCAGATGACATTTCACACAAGGCTCGCATACATTCCTTGCCTGGTTTCGCCTCCCCGTTAGTTTTTTTTCTCTAATTTTTTCAGTGATGGGCTTGGATCACTTTCTAGCCTCTCGATTAAGATCTCAATGAGATTCTCAACCAGATTAATTTCAGTCGATCATTAACTCTTGAATTGCTCAAATTCACAATTTTTTCAGAATTTTCGAAACTAAAGAGTTAAGTGGGGATAGCGAGATTTATATTCTGAACTCTCATCTCAAGGCTGTGTTTGACTCAAAGAGCGGTTATTTAAAGGTAAAGGACATGTTTTTGGTAAAAATTATCACTAACTATTTAGAGTGTCGCCAGCAAGGCTATGAGTGACCAAGAATTGCAAATGCAAATGAATTTCGTTCGCTATGGTGCTCGACCACACAACACTTGTAGGTTTAGTGTCACTTTAGGGGATTTTCGACTCATAATATTGTTGGCTGTTGAGTAACTTATTTGAGTCAATTTACGTTCATTTCAACTTATGGTCATGCGACAAAGTTTTTTAATAAAAAATTTGGAAAAAAAGAATTTCTGAAAAATGATGGGGCGCATATTGGCGCAAAATGCTGTGCGGGTTCGATCCCACGTGGTGGCACCCTATTTATTTTTGCTCGTTTGACCAGCTTCTAGGGGTAATTTGGGTCGGTTATTCTGAATCTGGAGTCGAAAAAGTCTAATTGCCTTTAGAAACTGCTCAAACAAGAAAAATATATAACCCCCTCCTTTTCAATATTGACCCTTTTGAAAAATACTTAGTATTTTTATAAATACAGCTCGGAATGGAGACAGTTTGTCTGGAGCTTACCTGTTCCTACCTGATGGACCTGCAAGACCACTTGCTGCTGATCAGAATGTGTACGTCCTAGTGGAAGGACCTGTTCGTCAGTACATATTTGTAATTGGTGAGATATTTTGAGTTTTATAAGAATTTTTTTTTCAAAAATTTCAATTCAGTATAACAATTCAGGTCCAACTGAATTCGGAATCCAGCAAACGGTGTATCTGGATGTGAATAGTCAATCGCTGAGTATCAACAACGGTATTAATCTAGCTGCTGTGGATACATCCACACGCCAGAGATTGCAAAATGATGAAGTGGCCATGCGTCTGATCGTACCTTCCCTAGAGCAGGAAGACAAATTCTACACCGATTTAAATGGTTTCCAGGTCAGTCATTTTACATAGATGTTTTTATTTCGCCACCTGTTTAGATGATTCGTCGTAGGAGATTCGCAAAACTGCCCCTGCAAGCACAGTTCTATCCGATGAGTGGAGCCATGTTTGTGGAAGATACTAAACTCAGAGTATCCTTGTTGGGCCGACAAGCCCTGGGGGCAGCTAGTCTTCAGCCAGGCTGGATGGAAGTGATGCTCGACAGAAGACTGGTCAGTGATGATGACCGAGGATTGGGACAGGTTAGACACAATTTTTGAAATTTGTATTTTGCTCTAACAAATAAAAAAAAAGCGTGAACAAAGTGAGCTGAAATATTCGTGTCTTTCTGTTTTTGGCTGTTCACTATTGGAAAAAACGAAAAAATGCCAGATTTGGGGGAAAAGTGCCCAGTATTTTTTAATTAAGTCAAACAGGCATATTACTGCCAATTTTAAAAAAAAAGTTGGCAGCATAGGGGCGTTTTCGTTACTTTGTGCCATTTTTTCAAATTCGCGCCTTTTCAATTTTATTTATTTTTGGCTGTTTAGTGAATTTTTTTCAAATTTTTTGTAACTCAGGCTTAGGGTAGACCAGCGAATGTTAGCCGGGACTTAAAAATGTCTTATCAACTGCAAAACAAACAAAAAAACGCGAAAATTCCAAAAAATGGCACAAAGTAACAGAAACGTCTACGCACCAGTTTTGGCTAAAGTACAGAATCCCAGATATATTTTGCAAAAATGTTGCTGCAAATTATACTTTGTTGAAAACTAGAGTCGTAGGGGTACCTTATAGTGTTAATTCTTTTGAAAAAAGATTGCAGATTTATACCTCTTTAACCAAACAAAAATTTGGGCACTTTTTTCTTGAATCTGGGCACTTTTACGTATCGTCCTTCACCTTTCCGTGACGATAAATAGTTTTGCTGAAATATGCCACCTGAGCCACAAGCATTGGAAAATTAAAAAAAACAGATAAACAGGCTATCTTAGCTGTTAGATTTTTCAAAAAATGTTTCGTAATTTTGCACATCCTGAGCATTTCAATCTTGAATAATAATCTTTATGCTTTATTTCAGGGTGTTCTCGACAACCTGCTGACCCAGAGTCAGTTCCATTTGTTGGTTGAATCATTCAGTGCACCCTCCACCAAACCAAAAGATGATGAAAGCACCATGGGATACCACTCTCTATCTGCTCACCACATCTCCTTTGCTCTGCACTACCCTCCTATAGTGATTGTGGGGCAAGTGGATCATGCATCTTCTGGAGGTCAGTCTGATTTCAAAATTGTAAAAAAGTATATTTGTCCATTAATAGAACTATTATCCACTTACTCTGGACTCGACCACCAATTGCCTTGCGATGTTCATATGGTGGCACTGCGAACAACTAGGTGACGAATTAATTCATACAGTCGAACATGGATAACCGGACACCTCGATAACCGGACACCCCCGATAACTGGACACTTGTGAAAAATTTGGTTGGCCGTCAAGAAAACAAGGAAAAGCTTACCTCTGATAACTGGACACCCCGATAAGCGGACACCCCTGATAACCGGACACTCTAATCCCGGTCCCGTCTTATAAAAATTACCCCTGATAAACGGACAGATTGCATATTGTACAAATTAGGGTCTGCCTTAGGTCATAAATATCGAAATAAAAAAATATTTGAAAAAAATATGAACATTTTTTGAATTTAAAAAAATGTTGACCCCGACTGATTACGGCCAATTGCTCAAACGATTTTGCATATGATAGAATGGTTTGTTTCTTCCTTTTAAAAATTTTTCAATTTTTTATTTGCGGATACCTACCGGGCAAAGTGGTACCCACTTTAGGTATCGAGGTTCGGCTGGGTGAAATCGCACATTTGGTCCTAAGAAACACAATTCCTCACACGATTATTCACACTCAATTCCTCACACGATTTAACAACAGCCCGATTTAACGATACCCTTGATTTGCCGACACACGAAAATGAGTCAATTTGGTTGGCTTTAACTAAAATTCAGTCAAAGTAGACCTCGATGCATAATTACTGCTATCTGAGTACTTGTATCACTGTCTGGTTGAATATTTTCTATAAAGCACCATCTGGGGAAAAATCTGGGTACAGAGAATTGGATTTACGGGTACAACTGCCTGGATACTGATACCGAGAGTAGCGTTCTACAATCTAGTACCACACATTAAACAGAAAAATGATCAAACCTTTTTTTCAGCTCTTGGTTCCCACACCTCCGATAAGCGGGCACCCCGATAACCGGACACCTTGGGCAAGCACCCGGTGGTGTCCGGTTATCCAGGTTCGACTGTATAACTATTTTTCATTAACTTTTTGGCTGTATTTTATCAAATTTCAACGGGACATAACTGAAATGTCTCGGTTAAGGTCTGAAATGCACCGCCTTACTTATTTATTTTCCAATCTTTTTAAATTTGCCTTTGAATACTGAAATGTCTTGACTTTTTAAGATTTTTCCTGTTTTATTAGAGAATATATTGGACTTATGCAGCAAAGATTTTTAATTTCGTAGCAAATTTTAATCTTTGACTTTTTTTTTAAATTCAAAAAGCTAAAGAACACCATTTTGAACACCAAGAAAAAAAGTCAAACCGAAATTTGCTGCAAAATTAATACTTTTTGTTGCCAGCCGGGAAATTTCAAACATCAACCGGAACTTTTTACTTTGAAAAGGTAAATTTAAAAAGGTCAGGAAAATAAATAAAAAAATCCATGAGATTTCAGACATAGACAGTCCATAGCTCAGACAGACCATAGCCGTCGCCGACAACGAGAATTTCAAATGTTTGAATTCACGCGGGACAATTCTCTTTCGTCTCGCACTGTACTTTTTTGACTTGCTTCGAATGACTCAAAAGAGTACAATGAAAGACGAAAGAGAACTGTTCCGCGCGAATTCAAACATTTGAAATTCCTGTTGTCGGCGACGGCTATGGTCCTTTAAAGGAGAAATTTTAGTTTGATCCAAAATTTAAATATAACAGTGGTTAAAATAAAATTGCACATAAATTAAATAACAAGACTGATTCACTTACGTCAAACGAAATTTTGGTCCCGGTTAATCGAAAAACCAAAGCCAACCGATCAATTTTCGACTAAGCAGATTTAGTCAAGAACCGGAAAATGTCGCTTCGGGTGATTGGACCGACAGCCCTATGCATGTGTGGCTAGAATCAAATTTGATTTTTTTGTTTGCAGCCAGCCAACTCACTATGGACAAGGTGTAGATTTGGGTGCTCGAAGCACAGCTCCTGAAACATCAGCTGCATTGGTGTTTCACAGGTTGGGGGCTGATTGCAAGCCAAACACCTTACTTCAAACCAATTGTGAAAGCAGTTTTGGAAAGGTCTCTTTCTGGTTTCATTGTTATCACCCGTCTCTATTGACCTTTACGGGGCCACATTTTCGCCTTGGTCACCCTGTGGTTTTTTTCTTGAAAAATGCATTGGTCTCCCCTGTTCATTACGCTGTGATTGTGCTGATCATGGTAATTATGGTTATGTTTAACATTAGGGTGGTAATTCTCCGGAAAAAGTATTTCTCCGGGTGATTACCCGGTGATTTCGGGTAATTACCCAAGTAATTACGGAGAATAAGGCCGGAAAAGTATTTTCCGGTAATTACCAATCAACCAACCCTATTTAACATGATCACTCTAAACATGGTCACCTTCAAAACAATAGGGGTTTCCAAGGCATTTTTCAAAAACAAAAACCACAGGGGATCAAGGCAAAAAATGTGGCCATAAAGGTCAATAGAGCTGTTTTTAACTTAACTATTGGTCTGTTTAGGTATCATTGACATCAATCTTCAAAAAAGTGTCCAATACTTGATTGAGTCTTCACTTACACTGCTCCACCAATCAGACAAAACAGTGGAAGAAATTCAGCTGGAGCCCATGGAGCTGAGGACCGTCAAAATGTGTATTGATGGGTTAAAATGTATGCACCGGTGAATTATAAAAGTAAACAAATCTCCTTCTACCAAATCCTACAGTTAAGCCCTACAATTGTAGGGAATGCTCTGGATTTCAATATTTCTTAAATCATTACACAAAGTCACTCGACTGCTCAACACTTTCTCTACACCAAATTTGTTGAAAATTCACTTTTGACAATCTTTAAATATTTTTATTCATGTTAAAAAAGATAATATGCATAATACAGGGTGGTCCAAGAAATTCCCTGGATTTGAAATGGTCATAACTTTTTTTCTAGGGCGTTTTTCGAATTTATGTAAACGCCAAAATGTTTATCTTGACGGGGATTTTGTTTTTCGGAAAAAAAATTGTTCGAAAATTTTGACTTCTTTGCCTTGGTCCCCCTATGGTCCAAAATAATCAATCTTGTCATCTTTTTGGACCATAGGGGGTACCAAGGCAAAAAAGTCAAAATTTTCGAACAATTTTTTTTCCGAAAAACAAAAATCCCCGTCAAGATAAACATTTGGCGTTTACAGAAATTCGAAAAACGCCCTAGAAAAAAAGTTATGACCATTTCAAATCCAGGGAATTTCTTGGACCACCCTGTATGTAAACGACAATTCGGGTCGATTTGATGTATTCTATGTTATAACTTGTATCAGGGTTTTGCAACACTGAAGTTAAACTCTACTTTTTGCATATTAATAAGAATGCGACTGTCGCATAATACCTTCATTAGTTGTGTTGAAAATTTAAAAACAGCAGTTTTTTTTGTTTAAAAAGCTTTTTTTAATGGATGACAGTCGGTTAACTGTTTCGGGTCCTCTGCACCGAAAATTGACTTTCCGAAATTCTCCGAACTAAAAACTTTGGTTTTGGTACGGTTAGATGGACAGCTAAATCTTTGTTTTCAGGACCCTTTGAACTTTTTGAAGGACGAGAAGGAGTTGGGGTTCGGTTCATTTGGTTTTTAGATTCGGTTAACTAAGGCTCACCTGATTTAAACTTTAGCGTTATTGTAAAACTCTTATTGCAAGCCAATTCTCATTCATATCGCTTTATCTAAACTGCACAAGAAATATTAGTGTTGTTGAGTTTCTATTCATAAAGGCACATAAAGTATTGTTGTTTTGATTCGAGTTGCTAAAAATTTTCCTCCATAATATTGTTTCATTTGTAAATCGGGTTGTGTATTTGCGTAATTTACTATCCTTCATGTTTCTTATCCAAAATTCTTGGTCAATAAATGGGCATAATAGCAACTTTCCTTTGTTAAAAATTGATGTTTGCATAATTAATTGATTTCATATATACCATGGCTTCCATTTGGTTTATTAATTAGAAAAAGGTAGATTTTAGACACCAGGAATTCTTGTCCAAACCAGTCCAAATCTGATTTTTTTAGATTAGGTTGATTTTAGATACGATAAATACTTAAAATATGATTTTTCAAAAAATTTGTCTGATTTTTTAAATTTTGAATGAAAGCCCTGAGATAACTCATTTTAATGCATAATGTGGAAGTCAGATTGTATAAATGCTTATATAAATCTAATTCAAACATAAAAAGATCTTCTAAACATAAAACACAAGAATAGTTGCCATGGAGACACACACCACACAACAGCACAAAAATTGTAACGTATTCTTTTTTTGCTAAATTAAACTCTGAGTAAAGATGTGAACCTAAATTTTAAAAATGGTGCAAGATTTATCTCAGGTAAATTCAGTATTTAAATACAGTGCTCTCTTGGATCGACATAAGTGGTAAAAAGTTCGTTCGCGCTTAGGATCCACACATTTTTACCCTTGTTTTTTTTAAATCTTTTGCTATTTTTACTGAGAAAAGGAAAATAAACTTGGTTTTTTAAAGACAAAATCTTGCTTTAATGTAGGCTTATATTGATTTGGTTCACCAAAAAGCTTTTTTATGCCACCACCAAAAAAAATTTCTGCCACCAAAAACGAGTTGCCACCAAAAGATTATTTATGCCATCAAAAAAAATTATTCATGTCATTTTTAAGTCAAAATTTTGGGGAAATTCAAATTTTATAGACATATAATGACTTGAATTGTTCAGAATATCACCAGAGTGGCCATAAGCCACTGAAAATGGTTTTTTTGGGGTCAACTGAAGGTGGAGTGGACTTCTTGCGATAATTCGATTGCGCGCATCCGAACACTACTTGGATCGGCTCAATCGATCAGAATATCACCCTGACCTGTTCCGAACCACATTGAACCACTTAACCACCTAAATCACTGGTTCAGGGTACCTAAGTACTGGTTTAGAGTGGTTCAAGGTGGTTCTGAATGATTCAGGATGAGATTCTGAGCGATTGAGCCGATTCAAGTGAGCTTCTGATGCACGCATTCGAAATTTCGCAAAAAGTTCACTCTACCTCCACACTTCTGGCCACTCCGGGGTGGATTCTGAACAATCAAAGTCATTATATCTCGAAAAAATTTTAAAAGCCAAAATTTTTTTCTTTTGCCAAAACGATCGGTAAAACCGGAATCCTTGCAATCCTTCAGTCTAGAAACACCAAAAGAAATAATCAAAATAGTTTACGAAAAAATGGAGGTGAAAAAAGTGTGGACCGGAACGAACTTTATCAATTACGTTAATCCGAGAGTCCACTATACGCATAATTAAAATTTGATGAGAAATCTTTTTTATTTGTTAGAATGGAAAAGCCCAGAACTCCACTGTCTTATTGTTTGATCAAGCTAAAAGAGAAGAATTCACGATCTATTCCGGATTTAGACTTCTTCACAAACATGTGCGGAATGCCTGGCATGTGGATGTGTAAGTTTGTTTTTAGAAAGTCTATCTTATAATAAAGTAGGGAAGGAAAATGAGTAAATGAAAAAAAAAACTTTATTTTACAGAAACAATGATGAATTGACTGATGCCACATTTGACAACTGCCGGATTTTGTCCTACCCTCTCCTCGTGCTAAATTTTATGTGGAAGAGGCTAGTTTTTAAAATGCTAAGGATGTATTTTTTCCTAACTTCCAGAAAAATCAAGGGGTAAGCAGGTTGTTCAGGTTGTTGCAGTGGTGGTGATTTCACGTCAAATAGGGTATTTGACCACTAAATTGACTGGTAAAGATCCTGACGCACTACTGGAGTTGCCGGTGCCAAAAACAGCTTAGTCCCCAAAGCGCCAATCCTGACGATTCTGACCATGGCATTTTAGCAGCTTGCAAAAAAAGGAACTTACCACTTAAAAGCTTTCACTGTGTTATATTGATGCAAAATCAGCAAATTTAATCGAAACACAGCCAAGATTTAATTTATTAAATCAAAATTTGCTAAAATGAAATTTGACAAACGTAGGTTTATCTGAAAAAATATAACCCTGAATTGTTGTCTTATTGTTGTGGTGAAGCGAATTTTTAGCGAATTTTGTTTTTGCCAAGTTTCTTTTAGTCCAAACACCGCAATCTCCGAAAAGTGGGGTGAAACTACTCTGATCCAAGTTAAATAGCTCGTTTAAAAGCTGAAATCCAGTTATTCATGCTGATCGTATAATATGAAAGTCTTTATGTAAAAATTGCCCTATAATTTAAAAGATAAAAAAGACAGTTATTTTACCCATTAGAGCGTCCGTTTTGATAAGAATTTCTAAATTCCAGTTTGATGCCCTGCGCAAATTTATTAAATCTGGCGGTAGTTTACTGGTGACATTGAGTGAAGGAGGTGAGCCTAATGCAGACACCAACATAAATTTTTTGCTAGAAGAATTCGGAATAGCCTGCAATCCCGGTATATTTTTGCATCTGAAAGTACCATAATGCAAATTTCAATTCAGATTCCGTGATCCGAACAGTCTACTACAAGTATTTCGATCCAAAAGAAGCTCTCATTTCAACGGTATTATCAACCGGTCAATTGGAGCAGCCGCAGGGGTGACTGTTGAACAGTCCGACACTGGTGGTTTTGCTAGAAATGGGCGTTTGGAAGCAACTTCTGCCACTTTGGATGATAACAACAACAACAATAATAACCAGTCAGTTAGTTATGTTCTTACTAGTTTTCAGGTTAATAATGATCAGTCTCTGTTTGAAAAAACTAACAAAGAAGGTACTCCGACAGTGACTAGGGAACTTTGATAAGAAAAATTGAAAAAAATTAAAGTGTGCCCAAGTTCCTCACAAATCTGGCTCCCCAGCTCTGAAGGCCAACAAAAAAAAAGTACAATTGTCACTCCAAAGTTCTAAAAATATATCTAGATGGTGTAAATTTTAAAAATTAAATTGTTTTAGTCTGGCAAATTTTTATTTCACTACCACAATCGGGCATACAATATTAGACTCAGGGCTCTTGCATGTAGGAAAAAATTACGATATGCTAAAAGTTGCTTATTTTTGACGACTAAACATCTATTTTAATGACAACTTTTTCAAGCATTACAAGCTTCAATATTCAAGTACGTTTAAATCCATGCACTTTAGATTATTTTTCTCTAATTCTGCTACGACTATAAAGTTTTAGGGCATTTTTGAGAGCGAAAAAAGGTTTTCACCGCAATGCGCCTCCAATTGCCTGACTTTTCGCCTTGACTCCAATGAACTTTTTCTTTTGAGGGTATGTGAAAAGCTCAGTCTACACTGCCGAGGCATTCGAGAATATTTCTTAATTGCTAGCGAGAATTAGTGAAGTAATTTAAAAAATTCTTGAAGAAACGATCCAGAATGCTTTTAATGTCCACCGGCGACGTCTTCACCTTTGTATTGAGATAAATGGTGATAGTGTGGAGAATTATTGTTTTGCTTTATGCAATAAAATGATTTTGTTTGAAATGGATGTTAAGTCATCAAAAATAAGCAATTTTGATCAAACTGTAACTTTTTCATACATGCAAAATTTACGGCTTTCAAATACCGTATTTTTTCTAATAAACGCCCGGGGCGCTTATTAGAGAGTGGCAATTTTTCAAACTTTAATTGATCTGAAACTTCTGTTTTCATTAACTTTTTCAGCTGTGTAAAAGTGCCTGTTAGATTTTTAAAATCCCTCGCAGGCACTTTTTACAGTCTTGAAACTTAAAAGTTAATCAAGTTAATCATCGGTCAGTTAATTAGAGACTAACGTTAGCGAATAATAAGATATGCTATGAGCTACAGTCGAGTCCCGCTAACCCGGCACCCAAAAAGTTCGTTCCCGCCCTGGGTCCGACACTTTTTTTAACCCAATTTTCGAACTATTTTTTCAATTGTGTTTTACAGTCTGATAGCAAATATCGTGAGGATTCCGATTTTGCCGATCGTTTTTTCAAAACCTAATATTTTTGGCTCTAAAAGACCAAAACCCGCTAACCGGCACCATATTTTTAAAAAGGGTGCCGGTTAGCGGGGTTTTGGTCTTTTAGAGCCAAAAATATTAGGTTTTTGAAAAACGATCGGCAAAATCGGAATCCTCACGATATTTGCTATCAGACTGTAAAAACACAATTGAAAAAATAGTTCGAAAATTGGGTTAAAAAAAGTGTCGGACCCAAGGCGGGAACGAACTTTTTGGGGTGCCGGGTTAGCGGACTCGACTGTATTGCAAAATATTTTTTTCTCCCAAAATAGCAATAGCTGGTGTTTTAGAACAGCCCTAACATTCGTCTACCCCTACGGTGCCACCTTAAATGTGAATCGCAATTCAGTGGCAGTGCTGTCCACAGGGACAGTGTGCTATCCCATCAGCAGACCTATCTGTGCTTTCCATAATGTTGAGGTAAGCACATTTTTTTCGCTAAAGAAATCGGAATTTTTGGATTTGCTTTCTAACGCGTTTCAATCTATTTTTCAAGAAAATTGTTATCTAAAATTATTTTCACATAAGTTTGTCTTTGCTTATTTTTTTATTTAAAAATTGTTTTACCCCGACTCTGAATCACGAAATTAACAAATCAGGATAGCGCAATTTATAATTTTAAAAATTTAGGGACTTTTTAGGGACTTAGATCAAAGGGTGCGTTGACATTAGGTACCATCTAACGTCGACACTCCGATCAGAGTCTTTCAAATAAAAATTTAAAAAAAAATCAATGATAGAGCAATAAAAGAGGGTATGACATCTAGTTTATTTATGACATCGCTAGATAGAGTTTAAATTTCGATTTCCTTTTGAGCTATACATTCAACATGCTGAACCATGTATTTAGGGAGGTGGTCGAGTGGTTGTGATTGGCTCCACCCACATGTTCTCTGATGATTACTTCGAGAAGGAGCAGAACTCAAAAATATTTGTAAACTGGCTAATTTTAAGCAAAAAAATACTTTAAAACATTTTAAGGACGTAATAATCAAGTTTTTGAGTGAAGGCATTGACTTAAATCCAATCGATGCTGCCGATCCCGAACTAGGTATTTAGTCAACAATAATTAATGTAATTCATATTCCAAAATCAGCTGACGCCCACCCTATCCCTGACCACATCCAGCTGTCTAACCAGTTGAAAATGTGCTTACAGGAAAGTGAGGTGGAGCAGACCATATTCGGTGACTTCACCAAACTCTTTGACTCATCCTTGTGCTCCATTGGTCTGGAGAACTGGGCAGAGACCATGCGGTCAGGCATTATTTTTGTCCTTGTTCGATATCTCAGCTCTTGTTTTCAGTTGTTACGAGAGATTGGGTCTAAAGCACGAACCTCTGACACTGGTCACTCCTGTGTTCGAAGTGCCTCAACCACCTCTCCAACCTGCGGTGAGTCCTACTTTTTTCAATTTGAGAAGACAGATATTTTTCGAAAATAGACAGAGCACAGTTAAGTCTCGATAAGAAGTGTCCCATCGAAGTTACCTAGGGCTAAAGTATGGTATACCACATGTTCCAAAACTGGGCTTTGACCACATATTCGAGCGTTTCAGGTCGTAATTAGTACGAAAAACATGCTTTCCGATGGCGGAAAGACACCAATTTTTTTGAAAAGTGTTCAAAATCTACATTTTTTGACCAAAAATTCATTTTTTTCATTTTTTGTTGAAATGGTCGTCTCCGTTTTTTTATCTGCTCATTTTTTTTGATAAACTAGTTTTTAAAAAAAGCACTTTCGCCTCAACAATTCCAGTGCCTGCCGAAGGCAAGCAGGTGTGTATAAAGGGTCAGCCCTTGGCCCGAACAATGTACCCCCAAAGGGCTTCCTATTGAATTAGGGTGCCTGCCGAAGGCAGGCAGGTGTGTATAAGGGTCAGCCTTGGCCCTAAACGCTAATGCGAGCACTGAATTGTTCGGGAACCCTTAAAAGGAACCTTAAAGCCTCCGGGGGCTTGGGGGCTTAGGGTTGAGCTCCACGACACAAGCGCACCCTGGAAAGAATCCGAGCGAACAGCAGCATGTTGGATCCATTCTCAGGGCCTTCATATAAGTCAGCATGTGGGTCTTTATGGTGTTGCACACTTTCATCGTTTTTGATAAATTGAACCATGAACCCCACCCTGTGGTTTTGGTTGATTTCGGTCAAATTTTTTTTGCACATGTCTTTCCGCCACCGGAAAACATGTTTTCGTACTAATTATGACCTGAAACGTTCGAATTAGGGGTCAAAACTTACTTTTGGGAACATGTGGTATACCATAATCCTGCCTTACCTAGTAAGGTCCAACACTTTCACATCCATTTTTGGAGACTTTTGCCGAAATCGATTCTTCCATCTGGTCTTTTATCTTAACCGGTTTCTCGGACAAGACTGGTAAAAGACAATTTCTGAAAAGTTCAAACGGTGTGGTTTAAAATTTTCAAATCCAGATGTGGGTCAAATTTGAATGGGAGTCTTCTTGTCGAAACTCATCTGTATCTTAAATGTCAAAATCTTGTCATTTACGAAAATAACTAGCTAATAGTCTTTTTTTAACAAGTTTACTATTTGTAGGTGTTTCCGCCTAATTTTCGAGAAATACCACCACCTCAGCTTGAACTTTTGACCTGGATGATGCTTTTTCCTCCCACGAAGTTCGACTAGCACAGTTAACTAATAGATGTAAATCAGTAGATTAAATCAATTAATCGATCCCGTATTTACTTTCCTCTCAGGTGCGGAAAGTGAACTGGACATATTTGTGCGTGAGGCAGGTGAACTGCTGGGTATCAGTAGAATGTTGGCTCTGAATGAGAAAAATTCCAAGAAAATTCTCGAACATGTGCTCCATCAAATTGTGGAATACAAAAAAGAGGGACAGGTAATAATTTTGTGATGGCATTTGACAGACTTATAATTTCTTCTGCAGGACCTGGACATCCCTCCACCCTACATCAAGGATGAGGATGACAGCCACCAGAACAACAATATGAACATATTTGCTCCTACAGGCAATGAGGATGACCACTACTTCTCTGACATTGACGAATATGATGATATTCAATAATTGTGTTTTCAACTTGATATATTTTATCTTTCGTAATAAATTTGTGAATAAAAATTAAAAATAACTATTTTGAGACAAATTTATTGTTTTTTACAGGGTGATTTATATATTTTTTGTTGTAGGTGAAAACACCCCTTAAATTATGTGTTTACCCCCGTAAATTATGTGTTACCGCTCCCCTCGGTGTTTACCTTTCATTTTTTATTTTATTTCTTGCATTAGCATGTAGCCCTGAATCTCTAGTTTTTAACAAGCTATAAACTGGCTCAATATGCTAAGAAAAAAGTTGATAAAAGCTCTCTTATGAAACTACGTCTTTTTTCAAAACCTTTTGTTGTTCCAATTTTTTAAAGGACGAGACTTTTTTCTGCCCGCTTCTGGCTTTTTTCTGCCCGCTTTTAGCTTTTTTCTGCCCGCTTTTTTGAGTTTATGTTAGAAAAGATTTTTTCTGCCCGCTTTTGGCTTTTTTTCTGCCCGCTTTTGCTCGAAAGTGCCCGTTTTTGCTCGAATGTGCCCGCTTTTGGCTTTTTTCTGCCCGCTTTTTCTCGAAAGTGCCCGCTTTTGTTTAAATATGCCCGCTTTTTTATTTTTCTGCCCGCTTTATTTGAAAGTGCCCTTTTTTGCTACAAAGTGCCCGCTTTTGGATTTTTTCTGCCCGCTTTTGTTAAAAAGTGCCCGCTTTCGCTAAGAAGTGACCGTTTTTGTTTAAATGTGAATGTTTCTCAGTTTTGAAACAGGAAAACTTATTATTGTTGCCGAAAGACTGATTATTGTAACCGAAAAACTTATTTTTGTCGTCGAAAAAAGTTGTTGCCGAAAGACTGATTTATGTTGCCGAAAGACTGATTCTTGTTGCCAAAAAACTGATTCTTATTGCCAAAAGTTTCTCGACACGAAATTACCAATTTTTGAATTTTTTTGGTCACTTTCGTGTGAAATTCAGAGATGGAGAGAGACCAGATGGCTTGGTACCCATTCCGGAACGGCCAAAAGGCTAAAATAATTGGTTTTTTGGGGTTTACTAAAGGGGTAGTAAACTTTAAGCTTCTTTAGTTCCCCCCCCATACTCGGATTTTTTGAAAAGTGACCCAAAACCACATCCCGAACTCATTTTTTCTGCACAAAAAGATACAAGAAGTATTTCTAAAGACTTTCTAAATAAAAAAAAGTTGAATTTTATTTTAAAAAAATTTGTCACCCACCCTCGGGCATCTCGCGCATCTCACCATGCGCGCATCTCTAACCAACCAAGCCCCCTGCGCTCCCTTTGGGGACTTTTCAAAAAATCCGAGTATTGGGGGGGGGTGGAACTAAAGAAGTACCGATTCGTGAGCGATTTATCCAATCGGACCCGAAATCTGATCCGCTCAATCGATTTTTCTCGAAACGTTTACTCCCCTTTTAGTGAACCCCCAAAAAACCAATTTATTTTAGCCTTTGGCCGTTCCGGAATGGGTACCAAGCCATCTGGTCTCTCTCCATCTCTGAATTCACACGAAAGTGACCAAAAAAATTCAAAAATTGGTAATTTCGTGTCGAGAACAACTTTTGGCAACAAGAATCAGTCTTTCGGCAACATAAATCAGTCTTTCGGCAACAACTTTTTTCGACGACAAAAATAAGTTTTTCGGTTACAATAATCAGTCTTCGGCAACAATAATAAGTTTTTCCTGTTTCAAAACTGAGAAACATTCACATTTAAACAAAAACGGTCACTTCTTAGCGAAAGCGGGCACTTTTTAACAAAAGCGGGCAGAAAAAATCCAAAAGCGGGCACTTTGTAGCAAAAAAGGGCACTTTCAAATAAAAGCGGGCAGAAAAAATAAAAAAGCGGGCATATTTAAACAAAAGCGGGCACTTTCGAGAAAAAGCGGGCAGAAAAAAGCCAAAAGCGGGCACATTCGAGCAAAAACGGGCACTTTCGAGCAAAAGCGGGCAGAAAAAAGCCAAAAGCGGGCAGAAAAAATCTTTTCTAACATAAACTCAAAAAAGCGGGCAGAAAAAAGCTAAAAGCGGGCAGAAAAAAGCCAGAAGCGGGCAGAAAAAAGCCAGAAGCGGCAGAAAAAAGATTTATCCTTTTTTAAATTACATTGAGCCAGTTCATAGCTCGTTAGAAACTAGAAATTCAGGGCCACATGCTAATGCAAAAAATTAAAAATTGAAAAGTAAACACTGAGAACAATGAGTTTTAAAAATATGAGGGATAAACACATATTTAAGGGGTGTTTTCAATTTGAGCCATTTTTTTACTTCGGCGCAAATCAATTTCGGCCATAACTTTTTTGGTGCTAGTGTCATATTTCCGCCGCCTCCATAACTTTTACTTGGGCCCGTAGGCTTAGAATCAGGGCCTAGTTATTAATTGCAGGTGTATGCTGAAAATTATCGGGAGGGGTGCTGGGGTGGTGATACATGGTATAGTAGCGTCATTTTTTCGGATTTTCGATTGTTTGACGAGATGTTTTAAGTTTGAAAGCTTTAGAAGTTAGGAAGGCGAATGACACTAAACTTCTTTTGTTCTAGTTTTCAACGTAAAAAATAATAGATTTAAAAGTTAATTTTTCTTCTTTTAGCCATGGTCTCGAAAGCAAAGCGCGTCGAATGATTTGCAGCTCCTCCTCATTATATCTTATATCTTTATGCCATATCTCTAAATTTCAAACTTGGTGGTTTCCATCAAGATAATTTCTATCAATTACAGAGCTAAAAGGTCTAATCTCCATTCAAATTTTGCTCAAAAGTCTTTAAAATAGTGTATTTATGGCTGTATTCCAGAACAATAATCAACCAGAGCTTCTGCTTTTAATAGCCTCTTGGCACCAATTTATTTGTCCAGTGGTTGGTGCAGGCTTAACCATTTGTGGCTTCTTTGTGAGCTGTCGGTCGCCATGCCAACTTGCCAAATGGGTTAGAGACTGCCGGTTAGGTGAAGTTTTGAGTGCTTTTGTTAGGGTGGTGCAACAAGAGCCTTTCCTTGCACTAATTGGTTGACGCAAACACGCATTCCCATACTTTTTTGTTTAATTAAAAGAGGATTTTCTTAGCTAAATATTGTTGTTTTGCTAATGAGTCATTGATTCTCAGGTTATTCAACTGATACTAGACTCAAGTTTGGAGATGCTGCAGCCTTAGCCATTTGCAGATATCGGAGAGTGAGTCCTGACGACCATGTGCCCTCAATACTCATTGGGCAACACTTAGGATGGGCAATTGTGTAGATTGTGTGGGTGGATTTAAACGCCGAACTAGGATTTCGCCTTGGAAAAAGAGCAGGTTGGTTGTTTTTTGGGTAACACTATAGAATCCCCCCCCCCAGCTAGCAAAAAATTTACTTTTCCTGAAGAGAGAGGACTCGTCCCATTTTGATTCTCGTGCTCTGAATAGGCACGGAAACACTTCGGTTTCCAAAAAAATCGAAAAAAAAATATTTTTTGAATTCCCGCCAAAACATTTTTTAAGGGATTTAGGGCGGCTTGACTTTACTTGACCCCCCACGGCTGACCCACTTTTGATGACAATTTTGAAAAACCGATTGCATATTCGTGTTTTTCGACCCCGATTTAGGCGCGAATTTACCAATCGTTTCCGGTAAAGTGAAAGATTTTTTTTTTCAAACCACAGGGGGGTATCATGCATTTAGTCAAAATTTGAAAAATTTGAATTCGCGCCTTTTGAATTTTGAAAGGATTAAGGGCTGTATAGGGAGGGGAAGGAATAAAGGGGGCCACTAATCACAGAAGGGCCACTAACAAGAAGATGTTGAACATAGTTTTGAATACTGGGGCTACCGCATAAATAAACTCTGGTATGCATGCTTTTTCATGCATCCAGAGTCACTTTCGAGTGATTTGTGTCTAAGGTATGTGGGTGTGCGCATCTCAACTCCAAGCCCCCAAGCGCCCTGCGCCCTCTTCGGGGCGCAGGGGCTTGAGAGTTAGAGATGCACGCACACACTTACCTTAGACAAGATTCCGAGTAGTACTCTTGACCATAAAATGCATATAGAGTCTCTTTTTGCCAAGGCCCATTTGAAAAACATGGTAAAGCAGCTAAAAAAAAGTGGCCCTGTATTATTCCCCTCCCAATACAACCCCTTAATCTCCTCTAAGCTGCTTTTCTGGTTCTTTTATGGCAAAATTATTGCATAAAAATCGTTTTTTGACACTCCAAAAAAGTCGATTTGGGGGGGGGGTATATTACAGTAGCTTTTTTTTGGGGGGGGGGGGCGTTGGTGGAGGTATATGACAGTAGCGTCAAAATATCTTCTTTTTTTTAAATATTGTCTTTTTTTTTGAATTGTTGGAGACATCTAGAGCACGCTTGAAAAGACGGCGACCGAAATTACTATATATAGTGCAATAGGTTTTGGGCTTATTGGACTGATATAAAGCTACAAAGTGCCACTGTTGCACTTAAAATGGTACATACATTCTGGTCAGTGCTTCCAATACTTTTTGTATAACAGACAAAGGAATTCTGAATACAAAACACAAAAGAGCAAAAAATTACATCGTCATTTGGTAGAAAAGATTACAAAATGGTGCGAAGTTTTAAACGTCTATGCACCATATATCTATTTTATGCCTTTGAGAAAGCTAAGTATTTTTTTACCGTTGTGCATAATCATCATCAATTTTTTTTTGTCAAAATCAGCAAGCCCGGCAGTTAAAAAATGAAATAAAGTTTAAAAAAAGATCCTCCCTTATTAGAGCTCTCCTCCTAATAGGGCCCCTTAAAACCCTTATGAATTTTCCAAATATAATTTTCCAAATTTTCAGAACCATTGTGCTGTGTTTTCTTGGTGTAGACGGGGCCGGCAAAAACTGTTGTCAAAAGCTTACAAGGAGGTAGTCTGTTTCATTGCAATCTTCTAAAATACCTCTTATTACATCTCGTTTTCCAGAGGATCTTGGCACTGTTCATCCCACAATCGGCTTCTCAAGAGCTGAATTTATGCTTAAAAAATATAAAATTGTTGCCTACGACTTGGGTGGAGGGGAGAGGATACGTGAGATATGGCCTACTTATTATGCTGAGGTTTCCTTTGCACACTCTCTTATCACTTTAACCACTCCAACTTGCAGGTCTATGGCATTGTTTATGTGGTGGACAGTGCAGCCATCAGCCGGTTGGCAGAGAATAAGCGAATTGTGGACTCACTGGTGGAAAGGCCAGAACTGATGGGTAAACCAATTCTCTTCCTGCTCAACAAAAAAGACCTACCAGAAGCAATTGATGAGATGCAATTCTCTGACCGATTCGAGCTCCACAATATGGCCAAGAGCAACAAAACTGACATTCGAGTGGTTGGTTTTTCTCTTTTGAAACAAAAAAGAATAAAATTTGTAGGAAGGGATTTGTGCAGTGAAGGGTTCTGGCAAAGAGATGGATGCAGTGATCAGCGAAGGAGTGGAATGGTTGATTGAAAGGGTAGTGGAGAACTACACTAACATTGAAAAAGGGGTCCAAGCGGCACTCAAGACACTACAAGAGCGACAGGCTCAAGACAGGCTAGAGAGGCAGCACCGGCTGGCCATGCTCGCGTAAGGTATTTCGGCAATTAGACATTTGTCACATTACGGGCGTAATGCTCGGTTCTTGATTTTATCGTTAATTATTATTATTTAAAAAGTTGCTATCTAAATTTGTTCAATTATAGCTAAAATGGATAATTCAACCGAGCAAAAAGGTCTCGTCAGTCATCTGGCTTAACCTACACTGATCTTTGAAGCAAATGCAAATTGAGTATTGCAGAAAGTACGAAAGACATGCAAAAATTCCAAATGACAAAAGATAGGTGTGAGTCAAACCAGATGACTAGCCAGACCTTATAATCCATTTCAGCTACAATTTAAACAAAAGTTTAGCAGTTCAGAAAAAGATGGAAACATCAAGAAAAAATAAGTGAACATGGTGTCATTCGTTTTCCTGGAGTGTCCTCTTTCAAATGAAAAAAAAAATATATCTCGACGAGACGTAAAAAGTTAGAGAGCTATGGCCAAAACAAATCCCGAGAACCAAAAAATTGCATATTTTCACTGAGCCGCTCTGCGTTTACAGAACTTCGAAATTTGGAAAAAAAATAATGATCCTTTAAATTTCTTGAAGTATTCTCTAATGTCAAAAACACGATTTTCGAGTAGGAACTTTTTGTTTGGATCCCATTTTAGGATGGTTTTTGGATGGGCTATGCTAATTACGACAGGCATAAGGAAAAAAATGGTGTTTTTTACATCATTTACCAGAAAAGATTTCTTTCCGATTCTGAGTTTATTGGTGCTTACAGATCTTCGAAATTCGATCACAAAAAATATGACCTAAAGCCCGACAAAATTTTGGATGCCCTTGTACTACATTTAACTTTACAATTTTTCAGAGCAAGCAGAGCCGAGGAAAGTCATAGTGACGACAGAAAAAATGGTGACGACGGTGCTGAAATATTAGCGGCTACCTCAAAGAATTATCAAGAAAACGCGAATGCGCCTCTTCAACCAATTGCTAATGGGACTGCAGTGGATCATCACCAAGAGGATTTGGCTATTTCTGTGTCTGAGTCTATTAAACGAAAGTCTTTGCCAAGCATTAAAAGCAACAAGGTCGGTTAAAACGAGTTTCTAGAATACTTGTTTTGCGTTCATGAAATCTATGGTCTTATGGGCTCTTTTTCAGATACTTCCTGTTCCCCAGAAGATCTGGAACCAAACAACCAAAGAGGCAGTGTGGACTACAGTGTTTTTGAAGTCACTCCTCAAACAAACACTTCTCCAGATCCTACAGACCAAGTAGTAAGTGCCTTGCATAGTGTGCCTAATGAGATATCAAACTCGACTTTGGACAAAGATGCTATAGAGATGACAACTATGTCTGTAACATCCAACAACAATGAGCATTCAAATGAAGTTGTGGAGACGTCACAAACTTTGCATGATGAAGTCTAAGAAAACACTGATTCACTTGAAATTTGATGTAAAATGGTGGCCAATACAATAAACTCTAAATAAAAATGCCTTTTAGAGCTAGATTCACTAAACACAATTAAAGGTGCACTTGGGCTTTTACGTTACTCTTAAAGGGGCATGCCCACGCTAATAAGAGGTGGTGCCCGGGAATTCAATTTTTTTCCTAATCATTGAACTTCTGTACGGATTTTCAAACTTGATTTCTAACAAACCAAGGCCTAGAATTTAATTTTAGGTATGGTTTTGTCAGAAACGAAGTTGAAAATCTGTATGGAAGTTCAATGATTAGGCGGAAAATTTTGAATTCCCAGGCACCACCTCTTATTAGCGTGGGCATGCTCTTTTAAAGGACCACGTTGCTGCTCTACAACGACAGACCGCCGAGCGCTGGATGACTGGATGACCAGATAAGGGTTTGTTTATTGGTATTGTACCTGTTTTAGTCACTGTGGCTGGGTAAGAAGCGGCTCTATATTAGAGCTGGTGATTCGACCTCGGTCGGTATTTTCGGTACGGTATTCTTGATAAGAAAATTTTCGGTCGGTATTTCGGTATGGTATTGCCAAAAATTTCGGTATGCCGAACAAAATTTCGGTATTTTCTAAAGTCGTGCAATCGGAAAATTTCCGTAAGATTTTGAGGATAATTTTTTCGAAAAAATATTATTGCGGTTAAAAATAATGAAAATCTGAAAATTAGATTATCTTGTAATGAAAAATCATGTTGTCAGGATACTGCGAAAGTCTCTTATATAACATAAACCATAATCAATAACTGTAGCCTGATAACTGTAGAATTTCTTGTATAAAATACTAGAAATTTCACAGTTATAGACGAACAGTTATCGAATATATTGTATTATACATAAATCTTACATTTTAACACGGGAACGGTTGGTTGTGATTTCTGTCGACTCTGACTCAGAATCGACAGAAATCACAACCAACCGTTTTCGTGTTAAGGGTCATCGATGTGGCAAACGCTGACTTAAGATGAACACCCGCTGATCCTGATTCAGTTTTCGTCCTATCGGTGATTTTATGTCTATGAATGTAGAGTTTATCGTATATTATTAAAGAAATTCTGAAGCTATCGAGCTACAATTTCTTTTAATTTGTACCATTTTGGGAGAAAAAAGTGTATTTAGATATTTTTCAAAAAAAAAACTACGAAATTACCGTTGTCTTGAGCAATAATGACCCTTAAAAAATACCGAAATCTCACCAAATTTCGGTATCGGTTTCGGTATTTTCGAAATCGACCGGTCGGTATTCCCTTTTTTGCAGATTACTTTAAGGCACTATCTGGTGCAGTTTTTCTTGCTCTGTCGAACAGTATCAACCATTAACTAAAAAACGACGTTTCCACACTTTTTGTACATTTTTGTATGAACAACGTTTTTGAAAAAAAACACACAATGTTTTCCTTAAACCGAAATTTTTTCATTCGATTGTCATAAATACCTCCACGATATGTCATTTGAAATCTCGCAATCTGCGTTTTTTTTGCACATGAAATATAATAAGAATATTGAACAGGTGGCATGTTTTTTCTCTTTGAAGTGGCATAGGCAAAAATCGTGACAATGGTAGTTCATAAAGGCCGCTGACCACCGTAGAGTTATTTTTTTTTTCTATTTTTTTTCACTATCGTACTCAGCGTGAAATTCTGCACAAGGACATACCATCAGGACGTACAGCCGTTCTCGTGTTAATGACATATTGTTGTAGGGTTTATGTTAACTAAGTGTAAAATTTTTGGCTTAAAGTAACAATTAGGATATTTTTAAAAACGATTTTTTGACTAAAATAGGCAAAATTAGGTAGAATACAGCTCTTTGTTCAGCAAACCTGACATACCATTTAAAAGAGCAACTAAAAATGCACCGAAAAAGGCTTCAAAGTATAGAAAAACAAGATCTTTGAAATGTTAAGCGACTGTTTCAAAAAAAATTAACAAATATTTCAAAAATTAAACGGAAATTTTTTTCACCGCTAGACTAACCTGAAATTTTGACACCGAGTTCGTGTTCAGCATGCTAGATTCGCTATGTGAACTACTCTTAAAAATAAAAAGTCATCGTCAAAATTTGAATTCCTCTCGAGACAATAATTATTCAAATATATTTTACAAATGACCGATTTTCGGGAAATTGCTGTCAATTGACCGAGTTTTATTTGACCGCGGTTAATTGGTCAACCCTACTCTGGATGCATAAAAATGTGTGGATACCAGAGCTTCTTTATGCTGTGAGCCCAGTTAACAAAACTGTGTTCAAATTCCATCTTTTCGGGGTATCCAGGTACACTTTCAGGTTATATTGCCTTGGGGACCAAGGCAAAAAGTCGAATTTTGATCAAAAAAATTTTTAATTTTATTTTTTGTGTGAAAAAATGTGAGAAAATAACTTTTTTTATCGTTTTAGGCATATGAAAATTACTTAGGAGTCGTTTAAACATAATTTACAAATTACCACACCTCCCCCGAAACCTCCCTCTCCCCAAAGATTCCGTTTCTAAATCTCACAATTCTCCGAATCACAAACAACCAAAGTTTGGGTCAAAAATGTCGATTTTCGAGATTTTCTGTCATGGGACAAAAACACCGTTTTATCCCCCAAAGTCGAAAATAAAAAAAACTTATTTTGAGGCGTTTTATATGTTAGACTAGTGTTGCGGTGCGATTAAACGGCGGTGAAAAGGAACGAGGGTCAACTGGCGGCCATCCCAACTGGCGGCCACCGACTGGCGGCCATCCCAACTGGCGGCCATCCCAACTGGCGGCTACTATGCCTACTACCTATTACCCCGACTATTTAAAGGTACACAAATTACCTGTATGGTATCTCAACGTTCGAAAACACAACTTCTGACCGAACTAGCTGCGCCAGCGTGACCGCATAGACTCTTGATCTGTGTACCTAGGTGGTTGTACTCCGGCGGTGTAAAGGTTTCAAATTCAGGGAGTATTGCCCAGGTGGCGTTATCAAGACCCAGGTATCTAGATTGGAGATGGTAATATCTAGGACCTTATACCTAAAAAGTAGTACGTAAGTATCCATGCCAGGGTTTTCTTAAAAGTGGCTGTTTTCACCAAACATGTTTTTCTTACCTTTTGTAGTTTGGGGAACATCTTTGAGTCCGTCCTAACACACGCTGGCCTACCCTGCACCGGTGTTAAATATTTTCTTATTTCACAGTAAGTTTTAATTCCACTTCAATTAGAAGGGCAGTTTCCCCTCTCCTTTAAAATTTTTTTGGCCACAAAAATTGAAAATAAAAAATGACCGAATATAACCAAATATGATCGGTGATATGACCGGATTCGAAAATAGCCGATCATATTCCAGCCCTAACTAAAACTGAGAGAAGTTAGACCCTTACTTCAATGAAAAAACAAAAAACAGACAAAATTGCTTAGTAAGAACTCCTCAAACTTCCACGGACATCAACCAACACATGCACCTACACCCGCCCATTGTAGGAAACCTAATAGCTTTTTATAAACCATGAACAATTGTCCCTTTTATACAGGCTGGAAACTATCGGTACCGGGAGCTATTGTCCATATCCACTTGTATTTGGCGGGTATAAGTTGTGATGGGCGCCAGTTGGGGGCCGCCAGTTTGAATGGCCGCCAGTCGGGGGCCGCCAGTTGGGCTGGCCGCCAGTCGGGGGCCGCCATTTTATCGTTAAAAAGACTAAGTCGGCGTATTTCGGCGACTGTATGATAGGACATCCTTTCTTGTTGTTTCAGCTTGAAAATTACACTTCATCTGAATAAATAAATATATCAGAGTGAATCCAGAAGTGGGCACATTGAAACTGAGCATATTATCTCAAAGACTAGGTACATTTTCCGGACACAATATCCCCGGCCACAATATCCCTGCGGTCACAATATCCGCGGTCATAATATCCCCGCGGCCACAATATCCTCGCAGTCACAATATCCCCGGGCCACAATATCCACGGACCACAATATCCCTAGGCCACAATATCCCCGAACAAATTTTAATCAAATTCAAACCGAATAACACCGAATTCCTCCACACACAAATTGATACACAAAAATTTGTCGTTTTTATATTTTCTTCTTGAAAAGTTTACATGTTAATTTAAACATTTTTCTATGAACCGGCCACAGTTTCGCTGCCCCCATGTACCAACAAAACCAACTGGTTGTGTACTTGGATCAAAAAAAATCTACGTTTTTGGTTTTCCAAAACCTGTTATCTGGACTAATTCGGGCATGCTGAAGATGGTTTGTTAATTGTAAAACGCCGTTTTCTCGGGTATTTTTTGAGTTTTGGTGCAATCGAGTTTTCGTAAAATCAATTGTCTCCCAATATTTAACAAATACCATACAAAACCTTATTTTACTATGATCAAACCATCTTCAACAGGCCCGAATTAGTCCAGAAAACAGTTTTTAGGGCATGAAAAACGTAAAAAATTTTTTTGCTCCAAGTGGAAGACCACTTGGTTTTGTTGTACCCAGGTGCTCGTACCCAGGTTGGAGAACTCAGGTAGTAATATTTTGGTCTTGTAATGAACTTTTAAAACTTAAAATGTTTTTCTATGATCCAACTTCAGGTCTTCTTATCATGATCTAAAACCTGTTTTCTAGACTAATTCGGGCACGCCGAAGATGGTTTGATAATAGTTAAACAAGGTTTTGTATGATATTTTCGAGCATTGAGAGATAATTGATTTTGCCAAAGCTCGATTTTAACAAAACTCAAAAAATACCCTACAAAACGGCATTTTACCACTAACAAACCATCTTCAGCGTGTCCGAATCAGTTCACAAAACAGGCTGTAAAACCTTAAAGGGGCATACCAGCGCGTTACACAAATTCGCAAAAGCGGGGACCAGGTATATTCAAACGAGAATTATTTCTAGATGCAAATTTGTCATTTTATACAAAAAACTATACACCGTGTCGGAATCGAACTCGACCACGTTCGGACTCGTAAAACCCCAAGTGCACCCCTCCCCCCTAAGTGCACCCCCCTTGGGAAGCCCTTGGGAGGGGGTGCACTTGGGGGGAAGGGGGGGGTGCACTTGGGGTTTTTTTTTCATATATTTTTTTCAGTGTTTTTATGTTATTGTCTTGAAGGGAAAGTCATTATTTTGAACTTTTTCAACTGCCTAACCCACTTGGATAGTATCTAAACGTAAAAGCCCCACTGCAAAGAGTATTTTTCTCTGAGCCTACCTTTTTCGGTTCCCTTGATTTTTTTTTCACCCCAATCCATTGCAATGAGGAGTGTGTTGGTCTTTGGCCGTTTATCGTTCGCGTTGGCGGAAGAATTCATCAAGGTGAAAAGTCGATTGACGGAAATGTTGGCAAAAGTATAATTCGTAGGCTCCAAATATTTTTAAAAATGGTCAACTTTTTGTTAATATTTTTGAATTTAAAAAAAAAAAATGCCAAAACTAAAAAAATACCGTGTTTCCTCTGATTCAACCCCTGGGCTAAATTTTTTGGATGCCTAAAAATCTTGAAATTGTAAATCAAAAGGCCCTAACTCTGAAGTTCTAGTCAAAAAAGAAAGGGTGGGGGCTAAATGAGAGGGGGGGCTGAATTAGAGGAAATACGGTAAATTGAATTTAGGCCAAATATCCTTGGTAATGTCTATGCGAAAGGTGTGAAATAGGCTTTGCACCCATAAGGGTTCGAACCATGAACCTCGGTTTTGAGAAATTTATGCGGGAATTTAAATTTTTAAGTCCAACCAAACCAAGTGGTCGTCACCAGGAGCAAAAATTTTTACTTTTTCGGGTTCTGAAACCTGTTTCTGGACTGATTCGGACACGCTGAAGATGGTTTGATAGAGGTAAAATGCCATTTTCTCAGGTATTTTTCGAGTTTTGGTAAAAGCGAGTTTTGGTAAAATCAATTGTATCCCGATACTCGAAAAAAACCATACAAAACCTTATTTCACCACTATCAAACCATCTTCAGCGTGTCCGAATCAGTCTAGAAAACAGGTTTCAGAACCCGAAAAAGTTAAAAAAAATTTGCTCCAAGTGGACGACCACTTGGTAGTACCCTACAGGGGTTCGGGGTACCAAGTATCCAGGTGGTTTAGGTACCATGAGGTGGTTAGAGCCTGTCTGGATGATGTGAGCACTATTTAAATGATTTAGACACTATTCAGATGGTTTTGGTTTTGTTTATGGTTTTGCACTTGGGGTCTGTCCGTTCGGACTACATCAGCACACTACCACTGAGCTACCCATGTTATTAGACTGATGCCGCGCTTTTCATAACTTATTGCTCTTTAGAGGATAAAAAAATTGCGTTTAAAAATAATTCTCGTTTGAATATGGCTGGTCCCCGCCTTTTGCAAATTCGAAATTGACCGTGTAACGCGCTGGTATGCCCTTTAAATGGTAAAAAAATTTATTTTTTTTGATCCAAGTGGACGACCACTTGGTTTGGTTGGTTCAGACTAAAAAATTTAAAGTTAAATAAATTTAAATTTAAACAGACTAAAAAATCTAAAAAATTTTCACTGAAAGTTAGAGTGATGCCTCGTGTACGCAAAGCAAGTCAAAGTCAAGGGCAAAGTCAAAGTTTTTGTGTGTACGCACAGAAAGTTGACTTGCAAGTCAACCTGCAAGTCAACTTTGACTTTGCCTTTGACCTTGACTTTGACTTTTGGCTGTGTACGCATCACTTTGACTTTGACTTTGACTTTGCCCTTGACTTTGACTTTGACTGGCGTTTCAAAAAAGTTTGAAACAGAAAGTCAAAGTCAATGTTTTTCGAAATTTTTTGTGTCTTATTTTCGATCTTCTTGATGACTGATCAGTGGTGCTTGTGCTGCTAGTTACAATGTTTTCAGAAAATAACCTGAGCAACTGACCCACTTTAAAGTGGTAATCCTTCCGGTCTCCGAAAGCTTGGATAGGTACCGCCTGGACAGGTGGAGGTCACCCTCCGGTAAATTCACTCGTGTAAATCCACCCTTCGGTAAATTTGCGGACCTTTTTAAATTTTTCAGTCTGAAGCAACCAAACCAAGTGGTCGTCCACTTAGTGCAAAAAAATTTTACGTTTTCAGGATTCAAAACCTATTTTCTGGACTAACTCGGGCATGCTAAAGATGGTTTGATAGGGGTTAAATGCCGTTTTCTCGGATATTTTTGAATATTGGGAAATAATTGATTTAGGTAAAATCAATTATTTCCCAAAACTTAAAAAGTATTTACAAAACGGCATTTTCGCATTATCAAACCATCTTCAGCATACCCGATTTAGTCCAAAAATATGTTTTGGACCCCGAAAAAGTAAAAAATTCAAAAGATCAATTGTCTAATAAAGTTTCCGTTAGAATTCTGTGGATGAGTATATTGTTTTTGATTGATGACCTTAACTCTGACTTCCTGCGCGTACACACCCCATGACTTTGACTTTGACTTTCACCCTGTCTTTGCCTTTGACTTTGACCTTGACTGTTACTTTAACTTTCTGTGCGTACACACCTAGTAACTTTGACCTTGACTTTGCCTTTGACCTTGACTTTGACTTGCTCTGCGTACACGTAGTGTTAGGTACACTGAAAGTTAGATCGAGTAAAAGTAAGACTGAGAGCCAATTTTTCTTTATTGGGTACCAGTGTTTTCGAAAACGAATACGAAATCGGGTTTACGAACGAATTTGCGAAACGAAATGAAAACGAAAACGAAATGGTGTCTCAAAGCGAAAACGAAAACGAATTCGTTTTTGTTTTCATTTCGTTTTCGATTTCGTTTCATTTCGTTTTGAGGGGCAGGAGTAGCGTGGGCCAAATCACTTTGGGACAATTCAATTTGGGCAAATCGGAATTTCGCCGCAAAAAGTCGGAATTTTGCCGCAAATAGTCGAAATTTTGCCACAAACAGCAGTAAATTTTGCGGGAATCCAAATTTTACAGTCAAAAATGACTTGGATCGCTCAAAATCCCACCCCAGAGTGGCCAGAAGCCCCTGAAGATTGGTTTTTCGGGGGTTTACTAAAGGGGAGTGAACTTTTTGCGAAAATTCGATTAAGCGGATCAGAATTCCAGCCCGATCGGCTGAATCACTCAGAATTTCACCCTGAACCATTCTCAACCATCTTAAACAACCCTAAACCATCCCAAACTACTCCTGACCAGTATCTAACTACCCTAAATCAGTGCTTAGGGCGGTTTAACATGGTTGAGAATGGTTCAGGGTGAAATTCTGAGTGATTTAGCCGATCGGGCTGGAATTCTGATCCGCCCAATCGAATTTTCGCAAAAAGTTCACTCCCCCAATAGTAAACCCCCAAAAAACCAATTTTCAGGGCTTCTGGCCACTCTGGGGTGGATTTTGAGCGATCCAAGTCATTTTTGACTGTAAAATTTGGATTCCCGCAAAATTTACTGCAGTTTGTGGCAAAATTTCGACTATTTGCGGCAAAATTCCGACTTTTTGCGGCAAAATTCCGATTTGCCCATTAAATTTGGGCCAAAATTAATTTGGGTCAAATCACTTTGGGACAATTTAATACACCAGCATTTGGGCCAATTCACTTTGCGACAATTCAGTATGGACAAAAATCAATTTGGGCCAATTCAATTTGGGCCAAAATCAAATTGGGCCAAATCACTTTGCGCCACTATTTATAATGATTTTGATGTCAAGCACGAAAGGCACGTTCACAATGAGTGTCGACCAAAAATTTGAAATAAAGGACATTTTAATGAAATAAAGGACATTTGGTCAAAAAGTGCCATTTTATCCAGTGCTTATTTGGTTTTGAGCACTGAAAATAAAAATTTTGACGTAAAATTTCAAAAATTTTTAAATTTTCGGGTCTCAAATAAAGGACAAATCTTTAAATAAAGGAAGTTTCCGAGCCATGCATGCAATACTTCATTTTACTATTATTAAACCATCTTCATCATGCCCAAATGAGTCCAGAAAGCAGGTTATGGAATCCAAAAAAGTAAAATTTTTTGATCTAAGTGGACGACCACTTGGTTTAGTTATTGCATGGATTATTCAGTAGAATTGAGGTTGGATCATTGAAAAACATTTTGAGTTTCAAAAGTTCTTTACTCAAGACAAAAATATTACTACCCGAGTACCATTGCACTACCTGAGTTTCTTTATTCAAATTCCAATGACAAATAACTACAATATTACAACAAAGAGATCTAATACTATGCTTCAATGACCCTGGTACTTCTCAAGATGAGCAACGATCGAGACCAGAAATTCCATTCGGGGCAGACCTGTAACAAGCAAAAAGCAATATGAAAGGCACTACACGAACATTTACTTAATCAGTGGGCCATAATAATAACCATCAAAATCATTAGAAATAGTGGCGCAAAGTGATTTGGCCCAATTCGATTTTGGCCCAAATTGAATTGTCGCAACTTGATTTTGGCCCAACTTGATTTTGGCGCAAATTGAATTGGCCCAAATTTAATTGTCCCAGAGTGATTTGACCCAAATTGATTTTGGCCCAAATCGAATTGTCCCAAAGTGATTTGACCCACACTACTCCTGCCCCGTTTTGAGACACCAAGGACACCAGGAGCACCAAGGTAATGGTACCCAATTCTCAGGTATTATATGTTGTTGGAGATATCTGGAAATTAGAGCAAAAAAAGGTTTTGGAACCCAAAAAACATTTAAAAAATCGCACCAGATGGACGACCAGTTGGTTTGGTTGGTGGCTCTTTTAGTCCATAAAAAGCCTGGTCAAAAACCTTAGCGGATTAGCTCACAACTATATTATGGATCACTGGAATGAAAAAATTGTTCACATTGTTTGTTAATATGATATACTTCATATTTAAAAAAATTTACTAATGTTCATGAAGTAGGTTTTTTCACTTTTACTATAATGAAGTATCTGTAAAAAAATTTACTCGAAAAAACCGCAATTTATCCTTCTTGTTTGCTCCACCAGAACTTTCACGTACCATTTCCTAGAATTTGGGCAAACACCTCTGCAAAAAGGCGCTGCACCTTCCCAGTAGCACCCACCACCTAACCATGATACGTCAATATAAGCGTTAATTGTTGAAAATTTGGCGCTACTTGGATATTCCCCCCCCTTAATCAACTTTTGGCGCTATTCCATTGTAACCCCCCCCCCCCCCCAAAAAGCTATTCCAGTGTACTCGAGGGTTCAAGGGCTGTATTGGGAGGGGGAGGGAATAACACAGGGGCCGCTTTTTTTGGCTGCTTTACCATGTTTTTCAACTCGGGCCGTGGCAAAAGTGACTCTATATGCATTTTATGATCAAGTGTACTTCTCGGAATCATGTCTAAGGTAAGTGCGTGCGCGCATCTCTAACTCTCAAGCCCCCTGCGCCCCTTCGGGGGCCACATATCTTAGACACAAATCACTCGAAAGTGACTCTGGATGCATGAAAAAGCATGCATACCAGAGTTATTTATGCGGTAGGCCCCAGTATTCAAAACTATGTTCAACATCTTCAATTTTTCGGCCGAAAAAGGTCTCCTCCCTTTTCCGGCCTTTGGCTACGAGCCAGAGGCTCAGCCATCCAAAAATTCAGCCTTCACCTCCACAGGTCCTGGCTCAGGCACAACCACCTCGGACCCACCCGGATGACCCTTGTGGTCCTTTTGAGTACTTATGGATTTGGGTCCTCCACAAGTTGCTGAGTTTGAGGGTGCCTTAAACCCTTATTAATTAGTGGCCCCTGTTTGTCCCTTCCCCTCCCAATACAGCCCTTGAACCCTGTTTAAATGGCTTTTCTGGTCCTTTTATGGCAAAATTATTACATAAAAATGGTTTTTGAGTGCATATAAAAAGTTGGTTTTGGGGAGGGGGATCGGTACAATGGAATAGGTCCTTATTTTGGGGGGGGGGGCGGGCGGGATTACACTGGAATAGCTTTTTGGGAGGGGGGGTTACAATGGAATAGTGCCCGACTTTTTTTGAAAGTGTTCCAAACACCCTATATAGAGCTAAAATTGCCCCTAAAATTGCGATTTTTTAAAAAGATGCCTTTTTCAGACGCCTGAGGCGATTTTGAGTTGATATAGGGTGTTTGGAAACTTTTTCAAAAAAATTTATTGGGGGGGGGGGGGGTAGGGGAATATCCAATTAAGGTCGAAAATTACCTGATGTTTCTCGTCTAAAATCTTTGAATTTGTCAAAAAGTTGTGGAATGGTTGCACCAACAACTCCCCAAATTATTGATTGTACATAGCCGCTCCGACAGATTTCTTAGACTCATGCTTTTCAGCAGAGCTTTGCCAATCTTTAGTGTCATAGCGATGTCGAAAACTTTTTTCAATCAAGGTAGAATAGGCTTGTGAAAGTTCAATAAATTTCAAATGTGCGGTGGGATCATTGAGATTCTTGTCAGGGTGTTTGATTAAAGCTAATCGTCGGTAAGCTGCTGTGATTTGAGGGACAGTCGCATTGTTAGCTATTCCCAAAATTTTGTAAAAATCAGTTTCAAACGCAGAAATCAGCGCCAGCAGAAATAATAGATGTGGCAGACGACCATGAATATTCATTAATTATCAGATTGTTGAAGTCAAACTAAAAAAGTTATTGATGGCTCATTTGCAGTATAAAAAACCTAACTTGATGACAACAACAACAACAACAACACAACAAACGGCCCTAGTATTTCTGGCTTGAACCTCTGGCTAATTTTATCTTCTTTTTCAATAAAAGTCAACTTATTGTATTTTTAAAAGAAGTTAAAAACTAAAAATATTTAGTCATTTTCCGTCAAAAAATGCCATTTTATCCAGTGCTTATTGATTTTTGAGCTCCGAAATAAAAAGATTTTGACGTGAAATCTCAAAAATAGAAAAGATTTTGGGTCTCATAAAAGTACAAATCTTTTCAAAAAATACATTAAGATACTCTTTGCTAAATGGAGGGTGCAGGCCGTTTCGTCGCCAGAATTTTCGTCGCCCACATTTTTCGTCGCCACAATTTTCGTCTCCAACAATTTTCGTCGCCAACAATTTTCGACGCCGGTATATTTTCGTCGCCGGCATATTTTCGTCGCCACAATTTTCGTCGCCCAGAATTTTCGTCGCCGGCATATTTTCGTCGCCCGCATATTTTCGTCGCCGGCATATTTTCGTCGCCCGCATATTTTCGTCGCCGGCATATTTTCGTCGCCCACATTTTTCGTCTCCAACAATTTTCGTCGCCAACAATTTTCGACGCCGGTATATTTTCGTCGCCGGCATATTTTCGTCGCCACAATTTTCGTCGCCCAGAATTTTCGTCGCCGGCATATTTTCGTCGCTCGCATATTTTCGTCGCCGGCATATTTTCGTCGCCGGCATATTTTCGTCGCCCACATTTTTCGTCGCCACAATCCACGCAAACAAAACATATTACTTGAAGACAAACATAGCTTTAGAAATATTTTTCTGTCGAGAGTTGATAGCCGTCGGGGGGGGGGGAGGGTGGTGGTACAGGCCGTTTCGTCGCCAGAATTTTCGTGGCCCACATTTTTCGTTTTTTATTACTTGAAGACAAACATAGCTTTAAAACTTATTTTTTATAAAATTGAAAGTGACAACAGTAATTTTGTAGCCTGAAATAAAACGTAAAGAAATAAAAGGAGAAAGAAGCGTGACAAACGTAACGACGCTAAAAACGTAAAATCAATAGAAAACAGTGCCGAGAAAAATATACCGGCGACGAAAATTGTGGGCGACGAAAATATGCCGGCGACGAAAATATGCCGGCGACGAAAATTGTGGGCCACGAAAATTGTGGGCGACGAAAACTGTGGCGACGAAAATATGCCGGCGACGAAAATTGTGGGCGACGAAAACTGTGGCGACGAAAATTGTTGGCGACGAAAATTGTGGCGACGAAAAATGTGGGCGACGAAAATTCTGGCGACGAAACGGCCTGGACCCTAAATGGATAAGAAAGATTTTTGAAGAAATAATAGTTAGCCCTATTGAATAAATACAAGTTTTCGAAAATTTCCTTATACAATAAATAAGTGGATAAGAAATCACAGAGTAATGACCCGTTGCAATATGAAAGACAGTCCTGCATATTAGGAGGTGGCCGTTTATTTGTGTGGCTTGGCTTGGCTTCTTTCGCATTTGTTTCTGTTTTTGGGCAGTTCAAAGATTGCGCAACCTCACTGATGACTAGTAAGAAAAGTAGACCTGTGCCAAACTTGTGTGCTGACAAAAGAGATCTGACGCTACTTGTTTTAAGCCAAAGCATTAAGCTTAGCCTAATGGCTAAGCTTAATTCATAAGCCTAAAAATTATTGGGGGGAGGCGGGGTGGTGATTGCTGGTTGGTTAAAACCGAGTAGCTGTTTGGGGGGGGGGGCTGGAGGGTTGTTAAACCGAGTAGCGCCCGAGATTTCATCTCTTTTTGCATAAGACTTTTATCTCTTTTTGCATATTTGCATAAGACTTTACAGAAGAAACCATTTGTGTAAAATACAGAAATCAAAATCCTCTTTGTAAGAATTTACGAATGTGGTATCATCCAATGATATACAAAACACGAATGTATAACCCGCTAAAAATTTAACAAGTCAAAATCCGCAAATGCATGATACACAAAAAATCCGCAAATGTGGAATCCACAAAAAACATCCGCAAAAGAAAATCCGCAAATGTGGATTCCGCAAAAAAAATCCGCAAGTGAAAATCCGCAA
The DNA here is from genome assembly GCA_004194705.1 of Ditylenchus dipsaci. Taxonomy (NCBI): domain Eukaryota; kingdom Metazoa; phylum Nematoda; class Chromadorea; order Rhabditida; family Anguinidae; genus Ditylenchus; species Ditylenchus dipsaci. The sequence continues at coordinate 196,096 of SADC01000058.1, forward strand.
ATGTGGAATCCGCAAAAAAAAATCCGCAAAAGAAAATCCGCAAATGTGGAATCCGGAAAAAAAATCCGCAAGTTAAAATCCGCAAGTGTGAAATCCGCAAACATACAATCCGCATATGTGGAATCCGCAAAAAAAATCCGCAAGTAAGTGCTCGCCGAATAAAGTTATAGAAAAGTTGCGCTACAACTTATATATTGATTTTGCATAATTTGTCTCAATTATATGATAAACTATTGCTGTTTTTAGTGCCAAAATAACCGCAAGATTTTGTTTTTTCATGTTCTATTGATCATTTAGCTAGAAATGATTTGTAGGCAGAGTTGTGGCTTTTTTAATGTCGCAAAAAAGGATATCCAGGAACTGGATCTTTGAGGGAAAATCGTAAATTCTCTGTGAAAAAATGATCACTCTGATGCATGTTGGGCTCAATAGATAGCTCTGATCCAGCTTAATATTTTGAGTGGTTTCACGCCTAGGTGAAATAGAAATTTTGGTGACTGCCATCAAAATTTCACAAAATTTCAGGTGATTGAGGGTGACCAAAAACAGCCTACTTTCAGGAGGGATTTCCACCATCTCATACCAAATTTTTTTAAAATTTTTTTGCACTATCGTGTTCAGCGAGAAATTTTGAGTCGATTCGGGCAATTACTACGCTTGTGAGGCGGAGTGTTAATTGTCCTTCACGGAGTATTGTTTCTCACGGAGAATTGTACCCACGGTGAATTGTCCGTGTACCCTTTTTTTGTTATTGTTTTTCAAATGATGTTACTTACCTTATTTCCTCTATTAACTCCCCATGCTCCAATAACTCCCCACACTACAGACCTCATATCTTAGCGTAGAGCAAACCGGCTAATTGCACTTTGCCGCAATTTTTCGTTTAGATAATTAGGAAAAATAACAAATTTTTAAGACTTTGGTGCCTGACTTTGTCTCGCTCAAAAAAAATTGCATTTTTTACTTTGTTCCTTTACACGTAAAATAAGTTCCAGTGGAAAAGCACTAAATGACCACCGGCCGACCTGTAACTCTTATTGGAATGTCACAAAGTCCAAATTTCCAATGGAAATCCACAAGCGCAGTACGTGTGTGCACATCTTAACTCCAAGCTTCAAGCTTGAAGGGTTAGAGATATGATCACAGACTTATCTGCGACATTAATGAATAAATCTAAAAATTTCCGCTTTTCGCTGAAAATTTTTAAGGGGGGACTTTAAATAGGCATCGCCTTTTGTCGAAAGTTCTAGTCCCTCTGGGGGTGTTTTAATTTAATTTTTTAGTAAGTTTTTTGACTTTTAGGTCCGAAAATCATCGAGCAGTCGATTGCAACCATTTCCAGCACTGCTTTGCTATCATCAACATAATTTCATGAGTAAGCAGATAGAAATTTTTACACACCAAAATCACTTCATAAAAGCAAGATAGCTAGCAAAGGTTTGACCCGGGAAGAAATGAGTACTATTGAGGGGTAGGATTTCAGTATTATTTAGGAACTGAGATCCTTTGTGATTTCAATCTAAATCTTTTATACAACCGTATGCTGAAAATGACGGCAAGAAGCTACATTTGGAGTGTGAGGTTGCAAATGAGTATGTAAATAAAAATCGGGAAAAAACGTCAGTTACAGGATACTACCAAAAAGTTCTCGGTTAGTCTTGGGTAGGATGTCATGGAATTGGACATCGTAGAAGGTTTTTCAAATGCTAGCTCTAACTTTACACAACCTTTTCAACTGTATAATAGGTCAAATGAAAGCCCAGAACCTTGGCTACATTTTCACACTAAACTTGTTAATAAAAGTATAAAAAATTAAGGTCTGCTAGTTAAACCTGTGACCTATGGCGATGCGTATATAAAGTTCCCCTCACCCCTTTTTCTGATTTTAAAAAGTTCAACTGTTCCATTATAGGTATTGAAAAGGCTAGTCAAACTGATCTTTACGTGTGTCCTAAACTAAGAAAGCTGGAATTTCATGGTGAACTTTACGTGGCTTTCTCAAATTTTTTCTTTATTATACGCAGACCCACATACCCATCACTAATTTTATTTATTGTTTTTTAAATAAACTATAATGACATAGTTTCTGGCAACTCCTTTTTTGGAACCCTCTGCTGTCCCTGGATGCAGACACTGCCCTAAGATATGCTTACCTACCTGTCCGCTAACTAACTAACCAAGTAGCTAAAGATTACCCTAACATAAAAAATTAGGCAAAACACTCAAAACAGTATTTATAGGCTTATATGTCATAAATATCAGTATCAACAATGGGTTCATTCACTTCGTGCTTATGCGGATTCTTTGGCGTGACTGTCGGCTGGCACATCCTCAGCGAAAGCCCATTCATTCTTCTGATATCCTCTTTGCAATGGCCAAGCATGCTAATCTTTCGGCTGTCCACGTAGCGATAGCAGTCTTGAATCTAAAAATTGTGTAAGGAACGAACGACTTTTCAACCAAAAACCATAAAACACCTACTTCTTGCTTCAGCTTGGTCAGGTCGACATTGTCCAACTTGTTTTCCAGCAGGTGACTGAGCTTTTCGGTGGCCATCTCCAAGTTGTTTTGATTTGCTTCAAAGATTTCGGATGAATTGTTCTTCTGGAGATAGTAAGCAAAGGCGTAGCTGTACATCATGATCATGCGGCACTCTCTTAGAACATCCACAGCCTTGAGCAGATATTGCGCATCAGTCCACGTAACTCCCTGTGACTGCATGTGAACGATCTTTAGATTGACTTCAGCCACCAACTACAAAACATAGAAATGATCCCGTTGTTCAAAAAAAATGGAGACCTTATTTTCGAGGCTCAAGCTCAATCGGTGATTAGCAAAGCGATTGTAGTAGTGAAGATAGCGTGCCAGCTCAGCTCTTGATTGCTCTTGACTTGTTCGCGCTTTCGTGGATTGCTCATCATTGAAACGATTGCAGGAATAATAGCCAGAACCATGCTCGCTCCAAGGGCCCAAACAAATCCAGCAGAACTCATTGCAGCAATTCAGATTCTTGCACGTCATATGATTGCAGCCCATTCTTCTCGATGATACCCTAAAAAATTGAGCATACCTTTGAATCGGAAAATTGAAATCATACCTTGCATTTCGGACACTCCTTCGTGTTGGCCATGATGTAGTTTGCTGTCTCGCTGTCATCTGAGCACTTCTTCAACCATTGACGTATGCGGGTACAATCCAGTGGATAGTGCCAGGGCTGGTACTTAATTACAGTTAGAGTTTATAAACGCATAGAGTCTAACCTGCTGGCACTGGAAGCAATACTTGAGGCCACAGGCACAGCTGATTGCAGTCCACTGTTCGGAAGATAGTTTAGAGAACCGATTACAGCCGTCCGCGGGCATGCAGCTACTTGCTTCTTGTGCTAAAATTAATCGGTAGATTCAATGAAAATATCAAAAGATGGGCACCTGAACAAAAGATTTTACCAAAAGCTTCTTGTACTTGGCTGACACTTCTGAACTCCTGGCAAGCGAAAACACGGAATCGTTGTCTAACAGAGACTTGCATTTGAATTCTGGGCACAGGATCAAGAAATTGCCATCCAAGACCTGAAATAGGATACTGAAATACTGAAAACAGAAATTCATAGACTTACAACTTTCGACAGATACTGACTCCAGCATTCACCGCAGAAGAAATGGCCACATTGGAAACCGGTCAGTGATTTGTCTTCGGAACATATGCCACACTCACTAACTCCTTCCTTCTCCGATTTGCAGCTCAGACCCGTCGCTGGTAGCTGAAGAGCCAGAAAGAACCCAGCTGGATCACCTCCCTCGAAGAACCTGAAACAAATTTAATGACCAGCTAGTCCACACATAAATGCCGTCGAAAAAACTTACTTTTCGGTGAAAAAATCTTTGTCCCACTTGTAGAACATTAATGCGGTATTCAGTATTGACGAAGCGTAGATCTTCCCCAGAACTTCATGGACTTCCTGAACGATTCGACTCATTTCTTCGTTGATTTCAGCTTCTGAGATGATCTGAAAACAGAAGTAGAAATGAATGTATGTGATTAACACTGCTTAGAGCTTACGGCATAGTTGCTGGCCTTGGTTACAGAATCGACGAGCACAATTTGCTGAGCGGGAACATCATCAGTTTCAACGTCCTCTGACACATCATTGGAGTGAGTCGCAGCCATTGTTTCGGAGCTAAAAAAGCATAGTAAGAAGCGTAAAATGCAACAAGAGACCAAAACAAAGAAAATTATGATGCAGCCGCCCAAGAAATAACAGAACACTCAAATGAATGGCAATCGCCTGTTCACAAATCTAGATTGAATTTCCAGAAGGTTAGATTTATTTGTCTCAACGCGAGACAAGTAATTTCAAACCAAAACGAATTTGGAGCACTTGGGAATTGGACATTTTTCCGTTGGACATTTTTCCGTCGGACCATTTTTCCGTCGGACCATTTTTCCGTCAGACCATTTTTCCGTTGGACATTTTTCCGTCGGACATTTTTCCGTTGGACATTATTCCGCCACATACGCCACATCCGCCGGCGCAAATCGGCTGACTGCGCAACTTGGCTGAATCCAGGGAGTAATGTTGGGGTAGTGGAACTTGTTTACTTCAGGGAGTTCTTTATACAAAATCATACTTTTACTTCAGTAACTCACTTAGTTGATGCTCGGAAAACAATTAATAGACATAATTCCCAACAAACAAATTTGATTCCGTTCTAATATACGCTGGTTTATTCTGCGCTTGAAGCTTCGACTAAGTGAAAAAAGTTGACTTCACAGCAGGGTCCCCCGCAGGGGTTTTTTTTTATCGGTATACCAATGACACACAAGAAATACTATAGTCCCCCTTCAATTGTTGTTTCTTTCTATTGGCGATACAGTCTACTCTCTATATAACACTATTTCGATACAAAACCACTCTTGACACCGCCTAAACGCCTATACACCAAATTTTTTGGTTTTATTGAAGTGTAGAGTAGGAAAAACTTTGAGCGATTACTACTATATCAGTTCTTTTCAACTCTCTCCCTATGATATGGAAAAAATTCGGGTATCTTAATGACCTGAAATCCGAAACTAAAAATTATTTTATGGGTTTAGTTTCCACCTCTGATTGATGTGTACTAACGCTCTACGCCACGTGAAAGCCCCGAAGGGCCAAGGGCGAACTTTGATTTTCTTCTATAAGATGGTGCCCCTCTAAGCCGACAAACCAAGATCATTATTCAAAAGGTAGTGCCATGACACTGTCTTACTGAACACAATTAACTTAAAGAACACGTACAGGCCTTTGAGTAAAGTACATAGACATGTTTTGTTAGAGATATTTATTGAGGAGGTTCCAACAAGGTGTGTAACAATAACAGTGAAGAGGGTGCCAACAAAATATGCAATGACAAAAGGAACAAAATCATGTCCGTGATAGAAGACTCAGCAATTGTTTGCGAATTTTTGGCATTTGCTCCTGATTGAAATCCAACTTCTCTTCTTTTGACAACCGATCGGCAAAGCAGCAAAAAAAAGACCGCAGTCGTACCCATTCTTTTGCTTCGGAATATCTTTTGGGAGTCACATAGCCATACCTTCTTATGGAACCAGTTTGTATTTTCTGGCTTTTCTGTTTGCTCCAGAAATTTTCTAAACTTTTAAACGTATTTACCAAAACTCGTATTAAAAAAACCTGGCGATCCTGAGAGTATTAGCCCCAGCTCCGAGAAGTGAGTCATAGTAGCTGATCGTTTTTCTTCTAAGGTCGACAATCTAAAAAAGAAATAGTTGTAATAAATACATAAGCAAACTGACCACAAGTGCTAGTGACCAGTTTGATGGATAGGAACAATTAGAATATCATAAGCAAAAACATCTAGTTTCTTTGTCCATTTCTTCAAATCAACCATTCCTCATTGCTCTAATTCAGTGTAAAAGTGCGTGTCGAGAGCAAATGCCTAAAAACGGCTAAAAATATAAACGTGCAAAGTTGTCAAACCGTTGGCAGAAGAGGACTTCTTTCACTTCTTTTCACGACGAAATCCAAATAGCTATTTATAATAGCATCATTCAGACATTCTCCAGGCTGCAGACGCTCTAGATCTTTTGCAGTTAAATATGCCTTCTCTGTATTCTTCGTGTCTACAAATCCCACGCAAATTATATGTTATTACACAGACCAGAACATAGCTGCAATTACTAACGTTGCTTCATCACCAATTTTATCCTTCTTCAATTTACTTTCGACTTGCGACGCAACGACTGCAAAAAAATGTAGAGGCCATAAAAGTTCAAGCTGCTACCTTCAGAAAATGTTTCATTTAGAAAAAATGACATAGCTCCTTGTTCATCGTCTGATTCACCCGATTCCTCGCTAGCTTCCACGAATGTAAATGGCCCTTGACTCATTCGGAAATTGTATGCAACTCCAGAGAGATATTATATAGGCACGTTCTCTTTCCAATTCTTCAGAGCATTTTTTACCAAAGATTTTATTCTCTTATCAGCCTGGCGATATTTTTTACATTTGACCGGTTTGTGACCTAGAATCATTTCATCGTACGCTTCATCAACACCACGCTGAACTAACTAAAATTACAAATATAATTATTTAAAAAACATTAACTTAGCCTTGCCTTCATAGAATCGATAAATCGAAACAAGTTTGGATGAGCCACACCAAGTTCGCAGGCAACCTTTCGATGATGAGCTTCTAAAAGTCGACACTTTGGACAGTACTCTTATGAATCTACCCAACAATTTTACCGAGCGATCTCTACCATCTCTTATACGATCAACCAAGTTTCATGAATCTATAGGAAAGCGTGCTGTTTTTCTTTTACCATTTTGTTGCATTTGTCCTGCATAAAAATTTGATAGTCTAAAAATTAAGATGCAAATTTTAACCAAGGTAATTGTTCTCAAACCATTCCAAAATCGGGGCAAGTATGTCAGGCAAATATTTCTTCAGAGCACTGAAGCATTCATTAAAATGTTGCTCGGGAACACAAGCCAAAGCAACTATTTTTCGACTCTTGAGAACAAATGTGTAAAAGTTGTTTACGAAAATTTGTTGAAAACAGACCTCGTGAGCAAATTGGGCATCATTGTGATAGCGGGATGATAAACCTTCTTCCTGAAGATGCTTGTAGAGATTTGCGCATGAATGCAGTTCTTTTTTGTGGAGGTTAGTGCGCACACCCAAACCTCTCGGTGAATGTCACTTTCAGTAAAATTTATTTTTTCTGAGCCAGTCCTTAAAAGAGCTAGCTATGATGAGATTACAAATAACGTCGAAACTCTATTTGACGTCACTTTCGGCTTGTCTACGGGGCAAGCGTTATTAGGGGTTATTTTCATTTTTATTTGTGGTAAATGTGATCTTTAGTAGGAAAATCATTGATTAAAATGAGACATTAATGATTAGTCACTTTCAATGTACAACTAACTCTTGAATAACAAGTGAAATTTTGGGTAGTAATGGCCAAAAATTGTTTTAGTTTTCTAGTTTTTGCTTTGTTGATGAATTTTTATGTGCCTACTTCACAGCTAGAACACATCAACAGACCAACATCAGATTGTGGTTTCGAGTAAGTTGTTTTGAATGTCACATGAAACATATAGATGACTTGATCATATAGGTGTGGACTAAGCTTTTAAAACTCACATTGTAGGGCATTGTAAGAACACACAGTATCTTAAACTCGATTTTTCGAACGAGGGTCAACTGCCGTTATTCCAACTGCCGACCCCCAACTGCCGACCATTCCAACTGCCGACCAATTAACAAATTCTGTCAAAAGAAGGGTTTTCTTTTTTGGGTGAGGAAAGGCAAATGCTCAAAGGTACTATACCTTTTTTCGATGCTGCGTAGGCGTTTGTGTAAAAATGTAAGGTTTTATACATTTCTTTAACTAACGCTGGCATATCCTTTTAGGTCAAAAAATCAAATATGTCAAATATTTCTTTGGGCATAGGGCAGGGTTCCCCGATCTTCTTTTTTTTTAATAAGCGGCTTCAAAATTAGCGTTTGCTTTTTTTAGTAAAACATAGTCAGTTTTCTTTGAAATATTAGAAATTTCGAAGGCGCTCACTCAAAAAAAGGAGATCTGGGAACCCTGGGGCATAGGGGCATTTGAGTTACTCTGTGCCCTTTTTTTAAATTCGCGCCTTTGATGCATGTTTTTTCATATTTTTTTTTTAAACTTAGGCTTAGGCCTCAGGCTCAGGGTAGGCCAACGTAAGCTAGCCGGGACTAAAAAATGGACGTGGATTTTTTTTGGTGCAAAAAGATTTCTTTTCGGTGCAAAAAATTTCTTTTTAGTGCAAAAAGATTTTATTTTGGTGCAAAAAAATTTGGTGCAAATTAGATCTTTTTTGGTGAAAATTGAATTTTTTTTGGTGCAAATAATTTTCTTTTTGGTGCAAATTGAATTCTTTTTGGTGCAAATTAAATTCTTTTTGGTGCAAATATGATCTTTTTTGGTGCAAAAAGATTTTATTTTGGTGCAAATCGCCGTGGTGCAAATCGAATTCTTTTTGGTGCAAATAGTATTCTTTCTGGATATTATTTTTTTGCCCGTATAATACTCGTTTTTGCCCATTGCATATTTGTTTTTGCCTGTAGATTTTGAATGGCCGCAGAATATTCGTTTTTGCCCGTAGATTTCAAAATTATGCTGAAATTCAAATGTTATGGTCAGAAAAGGACTTGGATTCCTCAGAATCCCACCCAGAGTGGCCAGAAGCCGCTGAAAGTTGGTTCTATGGGAGTTTATTGAAGGGGGAGTAAACTTATTGCGAAAATTCGATTGCCAGCCACTTTGATCAGCTCAATCTCTCAGAATCCGAATGGGGGTTAAGGGAGACTTAAATGGGGGTTAAGGGAGAGCGCGGGGGTGGTTACACATCATATACGCATCGCCCTACATGGACAGTTATTTTTATCCCGCTAGGTGCACATCTTATTGATTTTTTTTATCAAGTTTACTGACTTCTAGGGTCAAAAACTTTCGAGAAATCGATTGCAATCTATTACAGCACTGCTTTGCTGTCAGCAACTGCCTCAATTTTGCAAATTGAAGCAAATGACCATCAGAATGAAAAAAAACCATCAAAAAGAAAACATTGTCTTTTGGTCAGACTTTGATAATTGGTCGGCAGTTGGGGGTCGGCAGTTGGAATGGTCGGCAGTTGGGGGTTGGCAGTTGGGATGGTTGGCAGTTGTCCTTTTACCGATTTTTCCAAATGTCGTGGGGTGCACGTGTCGGATATGCGGACTTTTTTGGGAGCCGTTATATCGAGGGTTGGCTCTAATTGTGTATGAATACTAAATCTGAAAGAATTTGGCTCAGTATTGTGTTGAAACATTAATTATCATGAACCCTTATCTGTCTAGTCATAAAACATGCATGAGTTAAGTCCTCTACCTGGCAGCAAAATGGAAGAATGTTCGAATAAATACCACAGTTTTCGATCTTCCAACTCCAGCTCACCTAAAGAAAGATGCAAGTTAGTGAGAATGCCTATTCTATAAGCATTTAAGCGTATATACTAATACATAAAATTTTTAGAGAGACACTGGATGATATCAGAACCTGTAGATATCCTGAACTAGTTCGCGCTTGTGGTGTTGACGAAACTGCTAGAATCCTGCGACTGACCCCAGTGAACATGTATTTTTTTGATTGAGCAGGATTTTTAGTGAAGAGCATGGCCCCTACATTTACTTTATAAAAATATTTGTATCTTTTTTTGCTTTTGTATTTCTTTTATAAGAGAGCCAAAATGTTAGAAAACCCGTAAAATTTTTCTAATTAGTGATTGTCTTCTCGCTGAACGAGTTTATGAAAATATAACCTTTCCGAAGGCACTTTTTGGATACTCCTAAAACCTCTTTTTTCGTTTGAAATATTTGGACCACAATTTACATCGGGCAGACCTTTTTTTTGCAGCTGATTCACGTCTTTTTGCAGCTGATTTATTATTCTGTCCAAGACCAACCAAATTTTGCCATATTTTGCAAGAACTCAAATTTTTTAGTCAGGAAATAACTTGGATCCCTCAGAATGGCTATACTTAACTGATTTGGTTTGCTAACAACCTGAAATATGCCACGAAAAACCTAAAATGTGCCACGAAAAACTTCAATCTTAAATTTGGCAAAGTTTTTTTTTCGATTTTTTGACATTTTTTATTATCGTGTAGCCTTGGATCTCAGCATTCTAATGAACTATAAAACTCCGCTGAATTATTTAAAAATGATAGAATTTAGGGTTTGATTGAAGTAACTTTTTTGTTTTTGTTACTTCATTTAAACCCCGAATATCTACCGAATAATTCGGTGGAGTTTGATAGCTTGTTGGAAAGCTGAGATTCTGATCTACACGATACTATAATAAGCTTGAAAAAATCAACGCAAAATATCAATTCAATATCAATTTCGCTTTTTCGTGGCATATTTCAGGTTTTTAGCAAACCAAATCAATTTATGCCCTCAGAATCCCACCCCGGAATGGCCAGAAGGCCCTGAAAGTTGGTTTATTGGGGGTTTACTAAAGGGGGTAAACTTTTTGCAAAAAAATTCGATTGAGCGGATCAGAATTCCTGTCCGATTGGCTTAATCGCTCAGAATTCCACTCTGAACTCAGAATTCCACCCTAGACCACTCAAACCCAATAAAACCTTAAATTCTAAGCGACTAAGCCTATCGGACTGGAATCCTGATCCTTCCAATCGAATTTTCGCAAAATGTTCACCCCCCTTTAATGAACCCCCGAAAAACCAACTTTCAGGGGCTTCTGACCACTCCAAGCTGGGATTCTGAGAGATCCAAGTCACTTTTTGACTAGGAATTCGAATTCCCGCAAAAATTACTAATATTTGCTGCAAGATTCCGAGAATTAGCTGCGAAATTCTGTTTTACCCTTTAAAAATTCATGCATTTTGAAAAACTTTGCGGGAATTTAAATTTTTTAGTCTGAATTAACCAAACCAAGTGGGTACACGATACTTTTAAACATATAGATACTTTTTAACATACAGATGACTTGATCATGTAGGTGTGGACTAAACACCAAGTCCACTTGGTGCAATTTTTTTCACGTTTTTCATGTTCTAAAATCTTTTTCCTGAACCAACTCGGACATGCTGAAGATGGGTTGACAGTGGCAAAATGTCGTTTTCTCGGGTATTTTTAGAGTTTTGGGCAATAATCGATTTCCTTAAAATCAATTATTTCCCAATACTCAAAAATACCCGAGAAAACTAATTTTACTATTATCACAGTACCTTCTGCATGTCCGAGTTAGTCTAGAAAACAGGTTTGGAACATTAAAAACGTAATTTTGTTTTGATCGAAGTGGACGACCACTTGGTTAGTTGGTACATGAGTTACCCAGTAAATCTTAGGTTGCATTATACAAAAGATTTAAAGACCTACAGGAACCCTAGTTTTGAAATAGTTTCGTATCCCGTAGGGTATCCAGGTGTATGGAGGTGGTAGTAACAAGAAAGTGGTTCTCAGGTGGTAGTACCAAGAAAGTGGTATCCAGGTGGTTATACCAAGTCATTGACGAGCTAAGGTACTCAGGTGGAAGTGCTTGGAAAAATACTTGGGTGGTGGAGCAATACAGTTTCTAGGCAGTGGTATCTTAGTGGTAGTACTCAGTTGGCAGTACCAAAGTTGTATTTCAGACCATTGAAACCAAGTGGTCGTCCACTTGGTGCTAATTTTTCTTTTACGTGTTTCACATCAGACATGTGCACGGGCCGGGCGGGCCTAGGTTTTTACGGCCCGGGCCGGGCTCATAGATTTTCGCGGTGGTCGGGCCGGGCCGGGCCTAAAGCCGATCGGGCCGGGCCGGCCCGCCTCGGCCCGCCCAATAAATAATTTTCAAAATCCCGCCTCTTCAAAATCCCCTCTATTCAAAATCCCAATATTTTCAATATCCCGCAATTTTCAATCCTTTCCAACTTTTTTCTCACTCATCTCCAATCTTTCTTCAGAAGCTAGAGCAGACGATGATCACTACGCAAGACCCCAATCATAACGACGAGGAGGATTACGGAGAGCCTTCGGTGAAGAAAATCTTTTTAGGTGGTATGAATTAGTTTATATTGTGATTGCAGTTTAGTACAACAATATTTCAGGATTGCGATCTAGGGACAAGGCGGCTGCCGACTTGACAAAAGACGACCCACTTGAGATGCTACAAGCGAAGCCAGCGAGGATCTTTTCGAGCCCAAGGACAGCGATGACCTCTTTCAGATGGTGAAGTACGACCAAGATGGGAATGCGGAGAAGGCTGAAGTTACAAAATTTTTGGCGTGCAAGCAATGCAGGACGCTTCTGGCTCACACTCACGGCGGTCATATTTCGTAAGTTCGTACCGGCCCACTTCGGCAGAAATCCAGAAAATGAATGAAATTTATATGACTTTTATTTTCTGTCCTCCACATATATAAAGAGCCGGGCTTTGCGGGCCAGCCCGGGCCGGGCTTCACTTTTGAAATTTCCCGCGGGCCGAACCCTAAAATTTCCGGCCCGTGCACATGTCTGTTTCACATTCTAAAACCTGTTTTCTGGACTAACTCGTACATGCTGAGGACGGTTTGATAATAGTAAATGTCGTTTTCTCGGGTATTTTTCGAGTATTGAGAAATAATTAATTTTGGTGAAATCAATTATTGCCCAACACTCGAAAAATACCCGAGAAAACGACATTTCACAATTATCAAACCGTCCTCAGAATGTCCGAGTTAGTCCAGAAAACAGGTTTTGGAACCCGAAAAAGTAAAATTTCTTTTGCTCCAAGTGGACGACCACTTGGTTTGCTTGATTCAGACTAAAAATTTAAATTCCCGCAAAATTTTTCAAGATGCATGAATTTCAAAAATGTAGACCGAGAAGTAACAAAACATTTCGTATCGTGACAAATTTTGTGGGCGAATTTACTGTGGGCGAATTTACCGTTTCCTGTTTACATCTGGTAAACTTGCGCTATCCACTTCAAAAATATTTTGGTGCAGAGGCGTTTAGAAAACTGGCTGTATTCATTTTCTGCAATATTCGTTTCGAAAGGCGCGGGTTTCAAAAATTTCTGTTCTCGGCAATTGCTGCTTTGGGGTAATTGCCGTATGGTCCAAGTTCGCCGCCGAGTTGTTTTTGGTCATAACTTTTTTATTTCGCGGTATTTTTCCGAGATCTTTTTTTTTTGTTCGAAAGAGGAGTGGATGGGCAAATTTTTGGCATATGAACCGCTTAAATTTGTGGTCTAGAGAAAAAGTTATGGCGTGTTGAAAGTTAACCCGTTTTCCGCTTGAAAACGGTCATTTTTGAAACTTTAAGACAACTGTTTTTAGGCATATGGATTACTCGATCGAGCAGAAAGTCTGGAGTGTCATCTGGTATTCAAAGCATGGGAAGCCAAAGCCTGTCCAAATCGAGTGCAGAAGAAAGTTCGGAAGACATGATAGGACGCCAGACGGAGCAACAATCAAGCGATGGTGGACCAAAATCTTCGAAACAGGAAGTGCGAATAAGCGGAAGAAAACGAAGACAAGGTTTGTGATTTCACGTCGATCTCTTTTTGGTTTTAGACGATTTTTTTCAGATGGGTGAGAACCGAGCTAACAGAGACGTATGTGATAGGGAAGTTTCAAGAAGACGAGCACGCAAGCCAGAGAAGTGTCACGCGAATGGACGGATAAACGACAATTAATCGAATTTTGAAAATGCCATAAATTTGCCCATCCACTCCTCTTTCGAACAAAAAAAAGATCTCGGAAAAATGCTTCGAAATAAAAAAGTTATGGCCAAAAACAACTCGGCGGCGAACTTGGACCATACGGTACCTGGAGATGGCCTCGGGACGGAACGGAAATCCGATCCCGTCTCGAAGCGTTTTTAGCGACTCTAGGTAAATTCGCCCACAGTGAATTCGCCCATGGTAAATTCGCCCACACGTAAATTTGCTCGCAGGTAAATTCGCCCACAATTTTTTTTTATTTCTAAGGTACAAAGTAACGATGCTATCCAAATCGATATTGTGTGCTTAAAAATGTTTGTGAAGACCAAAATCCTATTTTGACTAATCAGAATCTCAATACTCTGGAAGATACCCGCTCCAAAGTGGTCAACCCAAAGTTTGGAGAATCATTGTGATAAGGCAGAAAAACTGTTCTATCTTATATAATGGTGGCCTGAGTACGTTGGTGAAAGTTGGTTTTTCGTAGCTGAATTTTCAGGCAGTATTCAAGTCATCTAGCTGGACGTCCACCTTGAAGATGGGGGACTTGATGTGTTTCGAACGTGTTAATCAGTCAAAACCAGGTTTTTCCCTTTCAAAATCGTTTCAGGCACCTACTTTTAATAAAGATAGCATAATTTGCATGCCTATTCAGAACAACTCACCAAAATTTGAGGTCGACCACTTTGGAGTGGGTATCTTACCAGAATATTGAAGTTCTAATTAGTCGAAACAGGATTTTGGTCTTCACAAACCGTTTTCAGTACGCGATTTCGCTTTGGATAGCATGGTTTATTTGTACCTAAATAATAAAAAATTGTGGACAAATTTGTTCTGTGGGCGAATTTAACGTTTCCCGTTTTTAGCATTTAGCATACAGTCAAACCTCGATTTAACGACCCCCACCTCAAGTTCGTTCCCACCTAGGGTCCGACACTTTTTTAACCCCATTTTCGAAATATTTTATTTCGAAATATTTCGAAATATTAAAATTACATAGGGAACACGATTTGATAGGGTCAAAATATCGATTTAACCAACTCCAACACTAATACCTCAGGTGGGTACTTGTGAGTAAATGGATATCCATATATGCCTATAGTGTGTGGTATGCCAGTAGAGCGCGTAGGTATGCCTGTAGGGACTATTTTCGTCCAAAGTGATATATAAATGACAATTTTTAAGGACATATACATGAAGGAGTATAGGGGCAAAATCGATCCATAATAAGGTTTTCCAACAGTCAGTAAGCAAACACAGATGCCAAACATGAATTTTTCAAACTCATTTCTCCGGAAACTCAAATTTCCAAACTCATTTTGCCGAGAACAGAAAATTTCTAAACTCATTCTGCCGAAAATGGAAAATTTCCAAAATCGCTCCCGAAAGGTGAAATATCCCAAAGCGGTAAATGCCGAAAACGGAAATTTTCTAAACAACTATTGCCGAAAAACCAATACAGCCGTGTTTAGCCCGTTTTTTGGATTTTTTTGAATTGGAAATTTGAAATTTGAATTTCCAGCTTGGGAAAACGTTAGAGCTCGTTCCGACATGCACTGGCTTACCCTGCGCACACCGTACTAAAAAAATTCTGTCATAAAAACACGGAAAACTGAACCATGAAAAAGGCGCCAAATTGAAAAATTAAAAAAGGCGGTCAATTTTTACCAAATCTATGCATAATCATGTCAGAACATGGTTTGGCTAAAAGTTATGTTAGTATGTTCTGTACAAGGATTTCCCCTGTTTCCATCTTCAATTTTATTATTTCACTGAGCCATTTACAGACCAGGTTATCGCCCTACTGTTCAAGAATGCAGAGAGTTGCAAGATTACATGTCACGGGGCGGCAAGCTTGCAAACCACATCACCTCTGCAATGGCTGATTTAGTTTTAATTTTTATACTGTTGTTTGTGG
Organism: Ditylenchus dipsaci; assembly: GCA_004194705.1. NCBI lineage: Eukaryota > Metazoa > Nematoda > Chromadorea > Rhabditida > Anguinidae > Ditylenchus > Ditylenchus dipsaci. The sequence continues at coordinate 211,744 of SADC01000058.1, forward strand.
TTGTTCAGTTTAACTTTTGTACTTTTCCGTGTCATGTTGACACTGTCAACTAAAATTATGACATCTTATAAAAAGAATATCTCCACTGAAGTCAATGAAAAATTAGAGAGCTATCTTTTGCTCAGCACTATGCTAGAGTTTGACAAAAATCTGAGTATGGTGCTTATGAAAGAACACTGCCGGGGCAAATTCACATTTAGGAAATTTTCATTGACGTCAACTGCGTTAGTCTTTTAATCTAAAAAGAAATACACGGTTGGCCTAAATAACCTAGCCATAACCTTTAAAATTCGCCGTGTTTTGACAACATCTTGTTTGTATTTGAAAGCGGAGAAGACGGGAATCTGTTTGACACCAAAAACAGCTAATATTAATGAAAATTGAGACTTCGATAGTCTTTTAAACTTTTCGTTGATTTTTAGAAAACATGGCTTTGCCTCAGGCTTAATAACAACTCTTTTTTTAATCAATTCAACAACAACCAAGATTGGCAATAGCAGGGTTCAACATTCACTCAACATTCCTTATACACATTTCGCCTTTGAACTTTTATGCATCTGTGAACTCGATTTTCACGAGACTTGGGCTCCCGATTCAGCATTTCCCATAGAAAATTATCGAAATTATATTGGCTGTCGTTAAGTCGATTAAAAAAGAGTTGTTACTAAGCCAGAGCCAAAGCCATTTTTCTAAAAATCAACAAAATCTTTAAAGGACCATACTTGTTGATGCAAATGAAAATTTGGCAAATTCAAATGCGCGCAGTACACTTCTCTTTCGTCTCGCGCTCTACTCTTTGGAGTTATTTCGAGAGACTAAAAAGAGTACAGTGAGAGACGAAAGAGAAGTGTCCCGCGCGCATTTGAATTTGTCAAACTCTCATTTGCATCAACAAGTATGGTCCTTTAAAGGACCATCAAAAGTTCAATTTTTTTAATCATTATTAACTCTTTTTGATGTCAAACAAATTCCCGTCTTCATTTTTTTTCGAATTCACAAAAGATATCGCCAAAACACGGCGAATTTGAAAAATTATGGCTAAAGTAAATAGTCCGAAAAATTTGGCCAGCGCTGTATGTATTATAAATAAAATTGAGGTAACAAATAGTTAAAGGGTCACGCCCGTGCGCGACACAGAGAAAAGTTACCAAAAAGAATGATACCGTATTATCTCTAATAGCCCGGCACCTAGACCAGCACTTTTTATCTTTCTCGATCCATTTTTACAGTCGTTCTCATCTATATTTTTTAAGTTTCCTGTCTAGTTTTTAAAAGTTGTAAAAAGTCATCAATATTAGATTTAACGCAAAACAAGGGGAAAATGGAATGATTCAAAAAAAATTGCTGATACCCACCTTAACTTTTTAAAACGCACGGGCATGCCACTTAAAAAAAACAAATAAATAGTGAAACTCCGCAAAAAATTCGTTTGTAATTGTTGTAATTTGCTAAATTTTATATTAGACTAAATTGTTTAGTCTTTTACAATTCCAATTTACTATTCTATATCCAAAATAATCCTATTTATGATTAAAATCTGGTCCCTGTATAACCTTAGTTAAGAAATGACGTAAATCCTGTTTTGTCTGCATTTTATTTCATTTTTAGTTATTCTCAACTTTTATTTTGAAATAAACTTTATTTAACAAATATAACGCCTAGCATTGTTTTTCCTCAAACTAGCCTCTGTTGGTTCAACTGTATGCTAAAATTTCCCTGGATTTTCTCCTTTCTTTCCTAACAAAGCCACATTTCTTCACTTTTTTCAACGCTTGGAACAAATACGAATAATTTATTTCGCAGATCGTAATATTCGGCTTTAATTTTCTTTTGTCTTGTCGAATAAGTTTTTACAATTAGTATATAATATATTGCCTTTTACTCCACAAAATGCACTCTAGTCGTGGTCCTCGAGGTTTGTTGCGTCTGGAAGCAAACAAATTTTCATTTAGGTATGATAAAAAAAAGTAGCTTGTAGTGTCCAATCATCATTTTCTTTGTCATCTACCCAGCTTCTCCGACCTCACCAGATCCCCAGCGCCAGAGAAACCATGCAAACACTTCGTAGACGTCTTGGACTTATATGTTTTGTGGGCATTGCATTTGCTTTTGTCTATTTCACAACAGCTGACACAAACTTTTTTGTGAACCACGCAGCTTCAGATTTGCTTCAAAATAGTCAAATACTGGGAGAAGAAAGAGGTTTGTTGATGTAAAAAGATTGAGCTTGTTCTATTTGACCGGTTTTCGCTTTTTGGAAAATGGCTTCGCTTTATTGTAGAATTCGGCCCACTTTACCAATATCCATTTATTTTTCGGAGTTTTTAGTCATTTTACAATCACCCCTCTACATAACTCCATTCTTGCAGTTTGATACTCAGCTTGTTCCGACAACTTTTTAGGCCACTTTTTGCATATTTTGTCAAACATGATTCGGACATGATCGTTAGTCCAAACAAGAATTGTGGTTTTGCCAGATATTTCTGAGGAAGAAACTTTTATCAGTGAAAAACTTTTAGCAAAAAGACCTGCGCCTCTCAATATAATCAGAAAATTATTTTGGCAAACCTGGCCAAAGTTTTTACTTTTTCAGAAACGACCAGTAAAAATTGAAATACTTGCGATTTTTAAAAGCGGACGGTCGGACGGCCGGGCGTCGACTGTATCTATTTACATTTTTCAATATTTCCTATTCCATTTTATACAGAGTGAAAAGTGACAATAAAATAAAAAAGTTATGCTCAATTTAAGTTAAATTCTTTTTAACTTTTTGTAATGGATAAAACTCAAAATGCCTCCTTTTTGTGAAAACTTGACACCTATTTTTAGCTTTATTTGGAAATCCGAAAAGTGCCACTTTTTGTGAAAATATGATAAGTGGGAAAAACAAAAAAGAGGTGTTACACTTTTATAAAAAAGGTAGCATATTTACGTATCGCCCTTTTGGAATACGGTAGAATGATTCTTATTATCATTTCTAGAAAAGTCACAAAAGTTTGGTGATTTTTGTCCGGTAAATGGATCGAATTCTGCCATTTATAATGCTGCTACTAAAATCCAGGTATCTTAATGTGATCGCATACAACTACCTGACCTTATTGTTTTTGATAGATGCTGGATGTGTACGAGGAAATCCCGTTTGACAACTATACTCTGTTACCAACAGGCTGGTTGCAGGGCTTTTCAATAAAATATGATGTAGAGCAAATAAAAAAACAGCCAAGACTTGAGGTCATTGTAATGCCACATTCTCACTGTGATCCTGGTTTGGTCAAAAAGCTGAAAATTTTAAGCGATTTGTTTTATTTCTAGGATGGCTCAGTACATTTGAAGGCTATTACACAGTAATTTTTTTGACAAATCTAGTTCCAATCTAGGTGTTGAGAAATCATTGAATAAATGTAAAAGATTTCGCTTAATATAACTAGAATTGGATTTATGGTTTGCCGTGTCTTCAGAACCTTTTTTACTTGTATAGCGTTGTGTGCAGGCAGGGCCGCAACTTCAACTTTCTCAAGGGGAGGGGGTAATTTGCCTAATTTTTCCGGCCAAGGGGGGGGGGGGGGTGCGGGGGAGGGTCGGAGGGGTAATTACCCTATGACACCCCTCCCCCAAATCGCGGCCCTGTGTGCATGTGTTCTTGGGGTTATACAACCATAAAATGAAAAGCAACCGTAATTTTTGAAATATTCAGGTAGCCAGACCTTGAAAAGCCCGTGATAAATAATAATTCAAATTCTTGCTCTTTTCAAATTGTTTTTTATAAAACATTTCTTAATTTTGCTTTTCGATTCAGACTCTACAGGAATTTTCAGATCCGAAAGGGCTTCAGAAAATATATTACACGTGAATATGTACTTTTGTTTTTTCAGTTCCTTAATACCGGATCGTTTTTTTAACGGAGGGCAGCCGAAAATACCTTTGGCTGTTCGCCAAAGGTACGGCCTGGTCACATGCTTTGTTAAAATCGTCCGATTTAAGGCACCGATATTGTTAGATTACTTTGTATGTCTCTCTATAAGAGGTACTCATCTGTACTTTATTTAAAGATTTGTACTTTATTTGGCACCCTAAATATTTAGTAATTTTGAGATTTTATGTTTAAATCATTATTTTTGGTACTCAAAACTTAGCAAGCACTAGATAAAATTGCACTTTTTGCCGAAAAATGACCAAATTGTGCTTTATTTGGCAAATTGTACTTTATTTCAAAAATTTGAGATGAGAACCCTGCTCTGTAACCATTTAATTGCAGCAACACACAGACTCCATACACACTGGTGCCATGCAGTTCCTGAACACCCATCAAAACATGAGCTTCATCTATGCCGAGATGTCATTCTTGGAAATGTGGTGGCGTCTTCACAATGAGACGGACAGACAGGCTATGAAGAAGTCAGATAATAAATATAAGTTTCAAGGACGTTTGTTGTTATTTAACTCGAATTGGATTTCTGATTTGCCGTATTTTCCAAACACCCCCCCCCTCAAAAAAAGCTACTCGGTTTTACCATCACCATCATCAGCTTTTTTATATTTCTCACAATTTTTTAAAATCAGGCGCAGGGTCGGTCAGTGCATGTTAAGACGGGCTCAAACTTGAGTCCTGATTTTCATTTGGAGAATAATTCAATTTGCAGAGTGATAGATCGAGGCCAACTCGAAATAGTGACTGGAGGGTGGGTGATGACTGACGAAGCTAATTCCCACTACTTTGCAACAATTATGGAGCTAATGGAGGGACATGAGTTTCTCAAAATCATTTAGGTAGCGTTTTCTGCTACAAACCTGTTACAAAAAAATTAGGTGCTTTTTAGATTATTTGCCGGAAAACCACTGGTCCATCGATCCATTTGGATTGTCGCCCACCCTAGCCTACCTAATCAAGTCTTCTGGTATTAAGCACATGGTCATTCAAAGAGCTCACTACGCTGTCAAGAAATATTTGGCGGAGAGAAAGCAATTGGAATTCATGTGGCGACAACTCTGGGCTGGACAAGACGGTGACATTCTCACTCATTTGATGCCATTTGACTCCTACGATTTGACCAAGACTTGTGGACCTGATCCTGAGGTAATTTTTCGGCTCGTTTGGGATATTTTCGGTTTCGGCCCTTTTTATATTAATTTCAATGCAGTTTGGGCACACGTTTGAGCCCGTTTTATCCTGCGCCTAAGGCTTTGTCGGCTAAAGTATGGTATACCACATGTTCCCAAAACTGGGGTTTGACCACATATTCGAACGTTTCAGGTCGTAATTAGTACGAAAAACATGTTTTCCGGTGGCGGAAAGACATCTGGAGCAAAAAAATTTTTTGAAAAGTGTTCAAAATCTACATTTTTTGACCAAAAATTCATTTTTTTTTTCATTTTTTTGTTGAAATCGTCGTCTCCGTTTTTTTATCTGCTCATTTTTTTTGATTAATCAACAATGCCAGTGCCTGCCGAAGGCAGGCAGGTGTGTATAAAGGGTCAGCCTTGCCCGAACAATGTACCCCCAAAGGGGCTTCCTATTGAATTAGGGTGCCTGCCGAAGGCAGGCAGGTGTGTATAAAGGGTCAGCCTTGGCCCCTAAACGCTAATGCGAGCACTGAATTGTTCGGGAACCCTTAAAAGGAACCCTTAAAGGGGTGCGTAGGGGGCTTGGGGACTTAAATAAAAAGGGCTCAATTTTTTTTGCACATGTCTTTCCGCCACCGGAAAACATGTTTTTCGTACTAATTTCGACCTGAAACGTTCGAATTAGGGGTCAAAACTTACTTTTGGGAACATGTGGTATGCCATAATCCTGCCGCTTTGTCTAAACTCAAAAATGATAAAAAAAATCAAAAAAAATTCAAAAAAGGCGGAAATTTAAAAAGTGGGTACTTGTCTAGTTTTTCAAAGGAAAGACTTTGAAAAGAAAAAAGTCTGAAAAGGGAACATATCAAACTGCACCATTCCATTCGAGGATTCGGACAATGCCATCTTGTAGAGCATAGTCGATTTACTATATAAAATTACATCATTTTTTGGCGAACAGACAGAAAACTTCAACCTGGAGACTCAAAAAAGATCAAGCCGAAAACTGGCTTGGTCACCCTGTTGATTTTGAAAACATATTTTTCTGCAGTCAAACCTCGATGTAGTGATATCTTTGAAAATATTGAAGTTTACATAATATTGACTATACTCTACAAAATGACATTTTCAGAATTTTCGAATGGAATCGTACAGTTCGATATGTTCCCTTGTGAGTGAGAGGACATGCATACTTACATTCAAGCAAATTAACAGCTGTTTGAAGTCTTTTTGCCTGAAATTGCAAGAATGAAAGTTGTCTGTAAAGGCTACTTCTGGATGACTAGGACTCGAACCATAGGGAGGACAAACAAAAATCGTGTTTCTGACATCATACACTAAAAATATTTTTAGCAAAAAAATGGATTTGCGAAAACAGTATACAGTCCACTCTCGATACAGTATAGTGTGTAGTGTGCGGGGACTGTAAAAATATACACTATATCGAGAGTTACACTATATCGAAGGTTTCCCAACAAACAGTCAATGTTGTACACTATATCGAGAGTTTTCGCCTTAATGACCTGAACCTCAAATCAAAAAGATATTTTATTCGACAAAAATAATAATGGTACCATGTGAGAAATGAATTAACGGTTAGACGAGAAGCAACTGGTCATTTTTGATGTACATTTATGGCTTGTTCACGTTGTTCGAGTTAGTGTTAGAGTTCGAGTTCGGGTAAGAGGTGTTCATGTACTCAAAAATTCGAACTCTAACTCGAACAACGTAAACAAGCCATTACATTATCATGTTTCTGTTTTTCGCCTCTCTTCGTAAAAATATTCTTCTGATGCATCGGCAAAACTAAGCACCGCATGATCATCAGAATGCTGTTTTATATAATGACTGGCAAAATCAAACGCTCTATAATCTTTCAACCGTCTCTTAATTATTTCACCTTTACTGGCCTTCACTACATTTCTTTTCGGTTCTTTTAACCTCGGCAAAAAAGATTCAAGAATTCGATTGTAGCTGATCGTACCCTCTTATTAATGAATTTGGCGCTTTTATTTTTGGCAACTTCCATTATTGATTTCTTCTAGTTCAAAGTAATCAAACCTCACTCTTTTTCAGTACTTATTGCTCAATTTGCAAAAAACGGACAAATTTACATTTTAGAGACAGCAATTTCAATAAAATTAGAAAATATACACTTTATCGAGAGCTGTTTTCTTTGTCGGGACCGCAAAAAATATACACTATATCGAGAGTTACACTGTATCGAGAGTGCACTATATCGAGAGTAGACTGTATTTAAAAGACCATGAAACTTGATAAGCACAGCAATTTGGAAATTTTGAATTCGCGCGGGACCACCATAATTTTGTCAATAATGTTTTCGAATTGTTTTTTGTTTGCATTTAAAATTTTTTCAAAATATAGAACCGTTTACTAGTCGAGCCCAACGTTGCTCGACATCGCCAGATCGGACGACTTATCCCACTTTCACTGCACTATAACTACTTATACAACATTGTGTTAAAACTTGCTCATAAATATAATTCAAATTTTGCATGCACACAAAAAATTAATTCAAAAACATTATGGACAAAATTAGGGCGGTGCCGCGCGAATCGATATTGCTGTGCTTATCAAGTTTCATGGTCCTTTAAAAAAAATAGTATAAAGATTTCGGCTCTATACGCATTCGCGCCCACCCCGAAAAAAATATCCTTGGTCCCCCCTGTTGATTTTTTCGAAAATTTTTTTTCCAAAAAGTCTCAAAAAGTATTTATAAGCACTTAAACATCGGTTTCAGTATAGAATCCCCCCCCCACGGGGACTGATCAGATTGAGGAGATAACATCATATTCGTGTTTCTCGACCCGATTTCATGAGAAAGCCGGCTGTTTTTTCGGTTCTGAGAAAAAAAAATTTTCGAACCACAGGGGGTATCATGGTTTTTGAGTCAAAATTTGAAAAATTTAAATTGGCGCCTTTTGAATTTTAAAGGGAATAAGGGCTGTATTGGGAGGGGAAGGGAATAAAAGGGGCCACTTTTATGGCAGAACGTTAAAAGTTCAAATTTTTGTATTCTTCGCCTGCCTCACCATGTTTTTCAACTGGGCCGTGGCAAAAAAAGACACTATATGCATTTTATGGTCAAGAGTACTTCTCGGAATCATGTCTAAGGTAAGTGTGTGCGCGCATCTCCAACTCTAACTCATCTCCAACTCATCGCGCATCTCCAACTCTAACTCCAAGCCCCAGCCCCCTGCGCCCCCTTCGGGGCGCAGGGGCTTGGGGCTTGGAGTTGAGATGCGCACACCCACATACCTTAGACACAAATCACTCGAAAGTGACTCTGGATGCATGAAAAAGCATGCATACCAGAGTTTATTTATGCGGTAGGCCCCAGTATTCAAAATTATGTTCAACATCTTCTTGTTAGTGGGCCCTCTATGATTAGTGGCCCCCTTTATTCCCTTCCCCTCCCTATACAGCCCTTAATCCCTCTAAAATTCAAAAGGCGCCAATTCAAATTTTCAAATTTGACTAAAAAGCATGATACCCACCCCCTGTGGATCGAAAAATTTTTTTCTCAGAACCAAAAAAAACAGCCGGCTTTCTCATGAAATCGGGGTCGAGAAACACGAATATGATGTTATCTCCTCGATCTGATCAGTCCCCGTGGGGGGGGATTCTATACTCAAGCCTAAACATCATTTTCACACAAAAAAATTTTTGCCTTGGTTCCTCAAGCTGATTTTTTTCGCGATTTTTTTTAAATAGCTGGGCGGTGGGGGTTCCTAACTAGACAAGTACCAAAAAGTGTCCTAAGCCCCATAGGGGCTTAGGACACTTTTCGGCGGTCATTTTTTGGTGTACTTTTATTTCTGTAAAACTATTTTGTAGCCAAGGTTCAGGACTTCAAAATGAGCTATTAACAATCAACATCTGAATACAAAGTGGCAGATAAAAATGCCTAGTCGGACACTGAGTCTGACACTCAAGCCGAAAAATGTCCAACTCGATTTTTGGGGTCAGACTGGGAATTTTTATCCAAAGTTTTACCACAGACGTTTATTGTCAACGGCTTATTTTGAAGCACTGATTCTTAGCTACAAAACGGTACTAACAGAATTTTTTTTCGCGATACAGAAATAAAGTACAGCCAAAAAAAGGCCGCTGAAAATTTTCGGCCGAAAAATGTCCAAGTCCTCATCCATGCCTAACTTTTCCATAAATATTAAAAAATCAAGCTTCAGGTTTGCTGTCAATTCGACTTTCGCCGTATCGGAGAAAATTGTCGAGCAGCAGGAGCCACCCCAATCAAAGCCATTGACCAATACAATTTGGAGGAAAAGGCGGTTTTATTGGCCGATCAGTTCAGAAAGAAGGCACAACTTTACAAAGAAAGTGTGGTTCTTGTGCCTCATGGCGAAGATTTTCGGTATAACACAGATATGGAATGGGTTCAACAACACGACAATTTGGGAAAATTGTTTGAGTACATCAACAAAAATGAGGAGAGATTTAATATTAGGGTAGGTGGTTAGTGTGAAATAGAAAAGAACAGCATAAATCCATTTAAGGCAAGATTCGGCACTCTGAAAGACTACTTCAAAACACTGGAAAAACAATTAGTGGAAACTAATGATGTTTTGCCGACATTGAGTGGAGATTTTTTCACTTATGCTGACAGATTTGATCATTACTGGAGTGGTGGGTAACAAAACTTGACTTGAAATGTTACATTCATGGTTTTTCAGGCTACTATACATCCAGACCATTTTACAAGTAAGTAAACTACGATATGGAAATAGGTTTTGCTATAGCTTCTGACGATTCTTCCTATACTGTTGATTCAATCCGGTTTGAAGACAAGATTTTTACGTTATTATTCATAAAATATTTTTTGATCTGCTACAGTCGACTCTCGATTTAACATACCCCTCTATTTAACATTTTTGTCAAATAACTTTTTTTTAATTCTGAAGATATCCCCTCCTTAAAATTTTATGCGTGACATTTCTGTCTTTTTAGAATTTTTCATTTCCAGAAAAAATTCTGAGAAAACGCTTTTAGGCATTTTCTCAGAATTTTTTCGGGAATGAAAAATTCTAAAAAGACAGAAATGTCACGCATAAAATTTTAAGGAGGGGATATCTTCAGAATTAAAAAAAAAAGAACTATTTGACAAAGAACGAAAAATCGTGAGTTAAATCGAGAGTCGCCTGTACTAGGACAGTAGGATTTTTTTCGCTTAGTATCTAATGATTATCCACTTTAGCCACCATAGTTGCACAAGCGCCGGCGCTGTTTTAAAAATTTACGGCGGCGACACTAGACCCGGTGCCAAAAAAAATTGGTGGCTGAAGTGCAACTATGGTTCCTTTACTGATTTCTTCTTTTTTTTAAATGAACAGCATTTATAGGATAAGGCTATATATTATATACTACACTTTGATCTTAGCCAAAAGGCCGAGAAGCGATAACATAGAATGCATTATCAGAGCGCGTCTTTTGGAGAAATTCTTAAAACTTCATGTTTTAATTTTCTTTGTAATAGGCATATGGATCGCACTATACAGCACTATGTTAGGCAAGCTTTATTTTCACTGTCTTTTCTTGCTAATTTGGTTGTTTAGGACAGCAGACATTCTATTTTCCTTAGCGAACCAAAAACGCCAACTGTCTAAAAATTCGGTGCTGAATGCTGGGAAAGAAGACGATCATTCATTTTTTTCAATGTTTACTCAGCTGGTAGATGCCAGAAGAGCCTTGAGCCTTTTCCAGCACCACGATGGAGGTCAGTTTAACAAGTTGTTGTTAAAAATAGAAACAATATTATTTCAGTGGCTGGTACTGCCAAAGATTTTGTGATGCAGGATTATGGGGTTAAGTAAGTTTAATCCTGTTTCTACAAAAGTGTATTTTTTTACAGGATGCATCTGCAATAGCTTCTACAAAGCAAATAATTGAAAAATCTTTTGACTATCTACTCGATCTATCCAGTTCTGACTCCAATGGCTCAAATGAGCAAAATATTCTTCGAATTGTAAGTATGATATTAAATTAAATAAGTTAAAAAAGGATGTTTGACACTAGTGACGAGTGGTTGTTCACGACCCATCACAACCGGAATACCTTACTTTCTTCCTCTCGATATAACGGCACCTAATTTTAAAAAAAAAGGTGCCGTTATATCGAAAGGCGCGGGTCTTTTTGGCAAAACTGTTGCCATTTACAAAAACAACCGGCAAAATCGGATTCCCTGCGATATTTCCGACTGGACTAGCCAAAGACAACTGGCAAAAGACTTTAAAAATAGAGGTAAAAAAAGTGTCGGATCCTAGGCGGGAACGAACTTTTGGGGGTGCCGTTATATCGAAAGGCGAGTGTAATCAATTTACAATGATCGATATCTGACACACCGTATTCTCTTTAATTATAGATCCGGGTCTATAATTTTTCAAGCTACCAAAAATCGGGAAATTTCGAATTTTATTTCGAGATTTTTTTGGGCTCAAGCAAGACCTAAAAGGTGAAATCTGTAGAGCTCGTGAGAGCTAATAAAGCGCGAAGAACAGATTAAAAAAAATTTGCTTTGAGATACAGACCCTCAAAGTCATGAGGGGGTCTATAATTAGAGAGAACACGGTAATCGTATTTTTATGATACTCAAAAACCGCGTCAGCGCCGGGAATTTTCAAAAACGGAATTATGTCCATAATCTACTTTTTTCGGTGAATATACTTAAAGGACCCGACCTCTTCCTAGTCATGGCAATTTGTAATTTTTGAATTGGCGGGGACCATTTATTTTTTCCGTAATTATTTTTTGAAATGCGAAAATATTGTTTTTATTAAAAGTTGCGTGTCTATTTCTGATGTGAGTTTTTTCCTTTTGGTTCTTGTTGAAATTTCTTGTTGTCTAGGTGATCCGGCATCTCTACCTAGGCCCCCCTAACGCCTTGAATTTGACCGGAAAGACGACAAAGCCACGACCTAGAAGTTGAGTAAAATACACCCGAAAATCGTGAAGTAAAATATTCACCTGGTTGGATGATGGATCTAGCAACCCACCTGAAAACAAAACGAGAAAAGCAAGAGACGGCGATGGTAACGAAATAAAAACTTATCTAATACAACGGCATGCAGCTCACTCTGGAACTAGGTAGAGATGCCGGATCACCTAGACAACAAGAAATTTCAACAAGAACCAAAAGGAAAAAACTCACATCAAAAATAGACACGCAACTTTTGATAAAAAAATATTTTCGCATTTCAAAAAAATAATTACGGAAAAATAAATGGCCCCCCGCCAATTCAAAAATTACAAATTGCCATGACTAGGAAGAGGTCGGGTCCTTTAAAAATTAGAATGAAGATCACTTCCCAGAAAAATTGCCATTACAATCCATCATACAACTCAATAGGTAGTTTTTCGAGTCCCTAGAATTTTTCACAGTTAATTCTTTTTTTTTTCAGCACATTGCTTCTTTTCAACCCGTTAGCGTTTGAGAGAAAAGAAGTTGTGTGTATATTAATCAGCAAAAGTCTCTCAAAAATCATGTCTTTTGATCAAAGTGGTGAAGACGACGATCAAATGGTGGAAGTTAAGAACCAACAAGTACACCCAGTTTTCGAGTTAGTCGATGGAGCCCTCACTGGATGGTCTCTGGACGAGCCAAAGTTTGAGGTTAAATATTTTCATCGACTATTAAATCATTTTTCATACTCAAAACTTATCTTACAGCTGTGTTTTATGGCTAAACTGCCGGCTATTGGATTTCGAAAATATTTTTTGACTGAGCTAAATGCTGATGAGCCTGATCCTGTGAGTCTTATAAACATTTCTTTCAAGGGTCAAGTAAATATGGGGTAGGTCACTTAATTTCTTGCTTTTTTGTCCAACAGCACTTAAATATTTCTAGTGGTTTTACTCAAGCCAAGAGGCTGGACACAAAAGAGAAGCTCATAGAAATTTCTAATAAATTTGTTACAGCCAGTTTTAGCTCACAAAGTGGATATTTGAGGGTTAGAGAATATACATTATTAATTATCAACATTTTAAATAGGATCAATATTTAGAGCATGAAGCGATCTAGCGCCGATAAACCTACTAAGGTGGACCTGTCTTTTATAGTTTATGGAGTCAGGGAAACTTCGTATGACAATGGTATGGTGGCTTTCTAGACGCTTCTTGATTTTTCTAAATTTTGGCAGGTTACCCTCTAATAAGGAAAAGTGAAATTCCATAAACACAGTTAATGTAATGAGCTAAAGAAGTTTATAAATTACACATAAAAGCGCTTAGATCAATAAGTTAAAAAAGCTGTGTCAAGTACAATTCAACATTCGCTATAGTGTCACCCCCTCAAACTCTACCCCCAGCTGGGTCCGACGCTTTTTTACTTAGATGATTTTGGTCAGTTCAGTCTGAAAAATTGCAAGGATTTCAATTTAGCCGATTGTTTCTGGAAATAGACTTATTTTTTGCATTAAGGCCCGCGATTCCCTATACAACGACAACCCTTTTTTTAATTGGGTGCCGCTATATATAGGCAACCGCGGATCTTAATGGCGAAAATGTGGCCATTTCTAAAAATGTTCGCAAAATGAGAATCCTTGCAATTTTTCGGACTGAATTGACCAAAGATATTTGGGAAAAAGCTTCGAAAATTAAAGTAAAAAAGTGTCGGGCCCAGATGGGTCGAACTTGAAGGAATATCGTAGACTCAGCCGTATTTACTTGAATTTTAATGCTTGACAACTATAAAAAACTCTATTTACTACCTTGTCGAATACTGCAAAGTTTCAGCAGCCACTTTGCTTTGTTTTATAATTTTCTGAAAAAATCGCCCTATTGCAGCGTCATCAGGTAGCACGATAACCTCTGGTGCCTACCTGTTTATGCCTGATGGACCAGCCAAGAAGCTTGATCAAAGCAGGAATTCTTTTGTAGTGTTGGACGGACCAATTAGAAAGTCGGTGATTGTGCAACAAGCTGGAGCTATTCACATGCTACACAAGGTGGACTTAGACATTGGCTCGGAGGCACTTCAAATTCGAAATCTGGTGGATATGCGACAAGTGACTGAGACTGAAGTGGGGATGCATATCGACACCAGTGAAGCTCAACAGAGTGGGTAGATTTTGAAATTCCCAATAAGACCAACCATTAGGCACATTTTCAGAACCACTAGACAGCTTTTACACAGAGCTCAATGGTTACCAGGTATTTATTTACACAGTTTTATTTCCAAAGCTATACCTAAAGATTTGCGTTGTTTAGATGATTCGTCGACGCAGATTAAAAAAACTGCCCATTCAAGCCCATTTCTATCCCATGCCTGGCTCTGCTTTCATAGAAAATGACCAGAAAAGAGTGAATTTAATAGGACGACAAGCCCTGGGTGTGGCCAGTCTTGAGCCGGGTCGGTAAATTCGTTAACTAGGGTATTTCGATGAAAACTTACAAAAGTCTCTTCAATCAATTGTAATCAACAAAAGGGGGTATAGACGTTTCTCGAAAATGAAACTTTTTTCATTTTCGAGAAACGTTTCTCGAATTTGAAACTCAAAAGAGTAAAATATCTCTAGGTGTATACCTTATTTAGACATATCAAGGGTATTTGGCTGAATGTGATGGCCAAAGTCCAGCATATTCCACATTGCGGGGGTTAGGGTTAACACATGTATGTACGCTTATCCCTTGCAATGTGGAGTGTGCTGGTCTTTGGCCGCGAAGCGGCCAAATACCCTTGGTATGTCTAAATAAGTATCTTTACAGGTATACATATATACCCCTAGAGATATTTTACTCTTTTGAGTTTCAAATTCGAGAAACGTTTCTCGAAAATGAAAAAAGTTTCATTTTCGAGAAACGTCTATGCACCAACAAAAATAGTCAATTTTACATGATTCCAAACTCATGGTTGAAAAAATAAGTACGCTTGCTTGAAAAAAGTATATCTTGAGGGTTTTTTTAACCATTTTGCCATTTTATCTCCTGTTCATTGCTTTTTTAATGCTAAAAATATGATTTAGACCAGTGTTTTGCTGAGCTCATTCCAAGTGAGAATCTCGCTGAGAATTCTCACTGAGATACTCACTCGCGGGGTTTTTTAATTCTCACTCTCACCCACAGGCTGTAAGGACAAATGGCATTCTCACTCACTCTCACTCACAGGCCCAAAAAGTGTCCTCAGCAAAACACTGATTTAGACTACTTAGAGTTCCGAAATAATCAAAATAAATGTGTTTCGGTTTAAATCTACCGAATACTTCTTGAATACTCTGATTTATAAACCTTTTCAAATACTAGGCTGCTTGAAAAAAAAATTTAGAAGGAATATTGAATTTTTTGAGAAATACTTACTTGTTAAATTAACTAGATCCAGAGCCGGTTAAATTAACTAGAGCCGGTTAAATTAACTAGATCCACGTCCATATACCCTACTTTTAATATCACCTTTGTTTTACAGGGTCATTCAAGAAATCCTCACACTTTCAAACAGCCCTAAATTTTCTTATACCGTATTTTCTCTATTAAACGGGCCCTCTCTACTTTGAGGACTTATATCTCAGCCCAGAGTGAATATCTTACAAATCTGTTTATCGCATTTTTTTAACTCCCACGAGATCTACCGATTCCACTTTTTAAATTTTGGTCGAGCACCCAAAGATTTTGAGATCGACCTCAAAATTTTCCGATTTTCGAGGGGTTGAAAAATAAACGGGCCGGCCCGTTTAATAGAGAAAATACGGTAGACCGTTTTTCGAAAATCTGTTTTCAGTTTTAGATGACAATTTTTTTGGTATATAAAGTTAAAAGCTTGATTTTTGCTTAGTCCCCTGTAGTTTTGGTCCCGGTCTGTGGGCGGCCTCTGGTGGGTAAGGACCAAAACTACAGGGGGACCAAGCAAAAATCGAGTTTCGACTTTACATGCTAAACAAATTATCATGCAAAACTGAGTAGAGCTGGAAAACAGATTAAAAAAAACACGGCCTAGGAAAAAAGCTATAGCTGTTTAAAAGTGTTCGAATTTTTTGAATAACCCTGTATTCAACCACTGATATTTTAGGGAAGGTCGAAGTTATCCTGGATAGAAGACTAAACCACGATGATGGTCGAGGGCTAGAACAGGTCACCTAAATTGTTGACCGAATAATTTTTCCATACTTCATCTTTAGGGCGTATTGGATAACCGGCTGACAGAAAGTCGTTTTCGCTTGCTTTTCGAACAATTTACCTCCCGAAATCCATCTAAAAACACCGACTACCTGGACACCGCAACCACTAGTTTCAACTCTTTGTCAGCTTACCACCAGTCGTTGGAGTTGCACTACCCAGTGGTCACCATGTTTTCTGGAGCAAGTCTAAGTAAACTTAAATAATGGAACTTCTTTATACAACCTTTATTTTTTAGACACTGTTCCATCCAGTTCTTTTATTAAAAGACCTTTTCCTTGTGATATCCACTTGGTCACCCTACGATCTTCCAGCCAGCCCACTGAATATGCCAGTGCAGGGGAGAAAGCTGCCAACAAGAAATCGACCACCTTGGCTCGCCCTTCAGCAGCCTTGATTCTGCACCGTTTGGGTGTAGAATGTAGATTGCCCCTAAGCAAAGAGTCGCCCGTCCACAGAAATTGTGCTTTTGATAGTGATGGAAAGGTTAGATAAATTAAAAAAACGGAAAAATCACAATTTTTTAGATTTCAATTGACTCTCTGTTTGTTAATGGCCCTCTAAACAGAGTGGCAAATGCAACGCTCACCCTACTCAAAGTTGACCAAGTGGTGGACGAAGAATTAAAACTCAAGCCAATGGAGATCAAGACCTGGCAATTAGACTTTTGAAGAGGAAAGTGTGTGTGTGATATTTGAATAATGTGATTTACGGTAATTAGAAAGATGTTTTTATAAATAAAAACGTAAAAAAATAAATAGTTTGTGTAGAAAGTAGCTCCAATCAATAAAAAAGCTTCTCGATTGGATCCTTGAGACTCATCTTCGTCATCTTCACTCACTTTTAAAGGCGCATGCCCTTGCGTTTCGAAAAGTTCAAGCGGGGACTAGCAAATTTTTGCTAGTCCCAATCAATAATATTGATGACCTTATATTAGTTTAAAAACTAGACAGAAAAATTAATAATCTAGATCAGAGAGCTTGTAAAAAATTAATCGAGAAAGAAAAAAATTACTGATCCCCCGCCTATTCTCCGTGTCGCGCACGAGCATGCTCCTTCAAGCATTTGTAAATCTAATTTTTTTCCGAGCTAATGAAACACTATAAACTCCTTAAAAGAAAAAATTAGAGAAAAAATAGAAAATTGAACTTTGCGCATCAAGGTGAGTAATTGTTATTTGTTTGCAAACTTTCCCTTCCTCTCCACAAAATCAATAATATCGACCACTTGCTCACTTTCATCACTTCCCCCCAACTAATACTTTCGTCCATTTTGTTCAACTTTTTTACATGAACAACTAAAACCTTCAAAAATATTGGTGTATTGAACTGTATCGATTGGCCGTCATGGAGGTAGTAGGGAGAGGGACAGAGAAAGAGGCTGCTGAATAAATATTATTTCCACCAAATCAGTTGGTGATGCTCCCTGTGTTTGCCCACCTTTCTAGCAACACCACCAAAAACAGCTAGTCAGAAGCTTGTGGATTCCGCCCACAACTAATGCAATTGGCTTTTGCCGCCAATGGGGGCAAAGTGCCCCGCTACTTGTGCCACTATCCATACTCTCCCTTGATTGTGGCTAAAGTGTACTTAACTGTGAGTTGTTTTGTATTTTATGCAGCTAAAATACATCCTAGATCATTGCTAATATTATTAAGTTGTCCGAAAGAAAATATGAAAACAAAACTTATGAGAAAAGGTTAGGTGAAGTTAGTGTGACCCAAAGTGTGAGGTGTGATTTTTGAAAACACTGGGTGGGACCAATTTATAGCATTTAGCCGAAATTTAGCTAATTTGACAACCGTAGTTTTCCCTCTAATAAAACCGTGGTTTGGCCCACTGTTTTCGACCTCTTTTTGAAGACTGCTCTCAGGCAAATGATAATGAAATGGTAAATCATTTTTTGTATCAAAAATACTTTTTTGTGGCCAATTTACTCTTTTTGTGGCTAATTTTCATTTTGCTTGATTTTTTTAATTTTCTAATCTTTTTCAAAAGTGATAACACCAATATGTAGCCCTAAGACTCTATTTTCTAATGAAGTAACTTTTTGCAACAATTTGAATTACACCAATCTTCTCCTCCCCTTTTTAGTTGATACAAAGAACTTGCAGAAGTAGAGTCCAGGAAAAAGACAACCACTCGATATCCTCTTTTCAACTCGATTCTTTAACCCTTAAAGGACTATAGCCATCGCCAACAATGTTTGACACGTTTGAATGCGCGCGGGACGCCACTTTTATTGCGAAAATATTCAGAAATATTTTCTAGTAAATCAATAATGAAATCGTCAAATAGGCAAAGCGGGCATCGGGACTCGAACTCACCATGGGTCTGAAATAAAAAAATTCTGACGGGTTTTCTCTAAACTTATTGGAGAATCTAATAAATTTTTTGTTGAAGATTTGCATAGCTGTTTGCTTGGTTATGTGGAACGAGTTGAAACCTTGGCTCAGGACCAGCTATTTATTTACTGGAATGGCTGTACTTGACCTTCTATCACTTCTTTTTACTCTAATATCTCTATGGTTTGCCCTCCAGAAGTTCTTTTGGGTGAAATTGGCAAGTTTTTAAATGATATTAACACATTTATGCGGTCATTAATAACAGATTCTTTAATTAACAAAAGAAAAAGTGAAAAAAGAAAAAAGTAATGGCCATTTCAAAATAGGGAATTTCTCGGACCACCATATAATTGGATTTGCAGGAGTCAGCCCTGACCATTTTTAGCCTCGTGTTCATATGTTTGGCAGCGTATTGTGTGCATAATATACAGACAAAGCTCAACCACGTGGAACTTAGCTACTTGACAGTGAGATTTGTTTCAACCTTTGCAAATTAAAGGACCATGGTTTTTGCGCGCAGTGGCATGTGTAAAATTTGAATTGGCGGGGGACACTTCTCTTTCGTCTAATTCTGAACAACTCAAAAGAGTACGCAGAGAAGTGTCCCCCGCCAATTCAAATTTTGCTCATGCCACTGCGCGCAAAAACCATGGTCCTTTAAATAAAGCAAAATTTTCAGGCTTGTCACGGTTATATGGTTCTAGTCCAAGTGTTCACCATCGGTTGGACGTTAAAGTTCACTAAAAACAATGTTAGCAACCTTTTCATCTCCAATTGGGGAGCTGAAGTTAACTATGGTGAATTACAACAATTGGACAATGATTTTTGATCTACCTTTAAATTATCTAAGAACCCCGATCTCTTATTCAAAATCTCTTTTTTGGAATTGTGTTTTCATTCACTTTTTGAATATTGATCCTAGACCAGTTAAGCTAGAATTCGTAGCTTCACGACTTTTCAAATGGTCCCAAATGCGGTGTGTTTGCATGGTAAAGCTTTCTGTCACAGGATTTTACATAGCAAAATTCATTGGTATTATGAGTTCAGCCCCACCCACAACTTCGATTTTCAAATTTTTTGCAAACTTTTTTCTATTCCTATTTGACGTAAAATAGAAAAGTGGAAATGGATAAAATAAATGGATAAAAATGTCGGATATTCAATCTTTCATTTGAAAAGTGGAGTATAAACCAGTCGAAAGTATAGACTTCTCGTTAAATCCAACGCAGAAAGTTATATCGATATAATTTTGGATTGAAAATGCCTAATTTTACATCCTTCGCAACTATTTTGAAATAAAAATTTAGCCCTGGATATCCTCTAAAAACTAAACAGACAGAATTTTCAAAAAACAGACTTTGAAAAACTAGAAGCTATTTTAAGTTCGTAACTCATTTTCCTAGTCAAATTGAAACATTAATTTAAACACTTGATTTCATGCAAAATTTCGGTCAAAGCTCAAAATGCTCATTTTTTAAAGCCGTCAGCTCATCTAGATAAATGGGTGATTTTTTAAAAGTTGGCCAGAGATACAATGCCAAAAACATGATTTTAATAAAGGAAAGGGTGGTTATATTAAGGATTAACTGTATTTATATGAACGGTGTAAATAAATGCTCACTGAAGGGAAATTTAATTTGATAAGCACAGCAATTTGCAAAATTGATAATTTGCGTTCGACCAACTTTATGATCCCTTAAGACACTATAAGTGGATAAAATAAAATGCTGGCGGATATTTGCTACTGACATTCCTTTAAATATCTATATTTAATTTTACCTGCTAATCTGTGAAAAATACCCACTAATTGGAAAATTGCACTTATATTTGAATTTGTGCGTAATTTTCGCAATATGGTGTAGCCCGTGATCTCAGCTTTCCGAAAAGCTGTCAAAATTTATTGAATAAATTAAGAATTGTTGGGTTTGAAAAATAACAGGACATGCGAACCCCCAAATATCTACATTTCTGAAATTTTTTAATCAAGTTTGATAGCTCATTAGAAATCTGAGATCCTTAGCTACATGATAATGCTAAAAAAATCAATTTAAAATTAGCTTGCATTTTTCACAGATCAGCGTGCAGAATTAAATATTACCCATTAAACTTAAAGGACTTCAAAAAGCCCCTTTAATTACACTCAAAATAGTATTTGTTTTCCTCCTATTATACTTTTTTCTGAGAGTGTAGGCTAATACTTAAGTCTTTACGCAAACAAAATTTTATTCAGTAATACAGCCTGAAAAATAGCAATGCAAAAAGGAGAAATAGAAGTACACATTGGCTTTTTTCGCTCTGTCAGCCATTTTACTAGTATGTTTCTCGATTGTTTTTATTTGTCTATTTGTTGGTTGGTGCATGATACCTTTTTGATGTCTACCAAAAAAATCTCTGTCACAACCAGTGTTGTAAAGGCGTTGCTGTCGGCAGCGATGCCATCTTGGTGCGTGCCGGTAATGCTATTTTAGCCGTAATTTCAATTTTGGAGTTTCAATAAAAGGACAATAACGCCTAGCTCCAAATTGACTAGAATAGTTTATTAAGGCTTTAGCAGCCAGCACATTCTTAAAACATGTCTTTAGGTGGCGGTCCACACTTTCCAGCAAAAAATAATTTTGTCGGTGCCGAAAATTAGTGCTGACAATTGAATCCGGTATCGGTGCTGGTGCCGTAGCCAGAGCCCATTTTACAATACGTGTACAGAGTTTGTCGCTTTCCGGTTTGAGGGCTATTGTGAACATGCCTTGATAAAATGACATCTCCTAATTGAAAATCGCGTTTTTGGAATTTTGTTTTTACCCACTTTTAACGGGGCGTAATCGTTTTGCCAATGAAACTTTCGCCGATGAGATCTTTTTGCCAATGGATCTTTTTGCCAATGAGATCACTTCTCCAATAATATGCTTTCGCTAATAGCTTATTTTCTCAAATATTGTTATTTCTTTGTTAGGCAAATTACCACTCATTTTGTAGCCAGTTAGATGTCGAATCAGTGGTAATTCGCCTAACAAAGAAATAATGATATTTTAGAAAATAGGCTATTGGCGAAAGCATACTATTGGCGAAGTGATCTCATTGGCAAAAAGATCTCATTGGAAAAAGTTTTACTGGCGAAACGATTACGCCCCGTTAAAAGTGGGTAAAAACAAAATGCCAAAAACACGATTTTTAATTAGGAGGCACCGCTTGCCGCTGTAATTTGACCCGCCGCAGCCGTCATTTTATCAGGGCACGTTCACAATAGCCCTCAAACCCGCTCCCATCCACACCCACACTCTATATATGAGCGCTCAAATCCCACTCTTATACCCACAACCGCACTCGTCAATTTTGACTAGCTACAGTTGACGCTCGATATAACGTCCCTCAAGGGACCGGCCAAAATGGACGTTATAACGAGCGGACATTATAGCGAGCGTCGTTTTTATCAAGAATACACTGTAGTCTGGTCAAAATACGAATTTTTTCGGGACTTCATATCGAGCGAAACGTTATATCGAGCGTCCACTGTAGTTTCAAGCGTGGATGTGTTAAAGGGCCATTGCCACCTGTTCTGAATTTTCCCCGCCAATTCAAATTTTTTCGCCTAATAATTCAACTTCTGTACGGATTTTTCAGCTCGGTTTCTAACAAAACAAGGCCTAGAATATTATTTTAGGTATAGTTGTGTTAGAAACCGAGTTAAAATTTCCGTACAGAAGTTCAGTGATTAGGAAATTTTTTGAATTGGCGGGGGACAACCGTTGTCGGAGACGGCAATGGCCCTTTAATGATAATTAAAATCTAATTGAATTTTTTTTTGCCTTTGCCACTTTTTTGTTGCTGTCTGCCATCGTCTTTTTCGCCGCTGTTTTCTTCGAATGCCGTCGCTCGCCGCGCCGCTTGCCGCTTTTTTTTTTCGAAGCCGCCGCTCGCCGCTGCTTTTTTTTGCCGTGCAAGTATGCTGCTCACTGATTTAAAAAAAATTGGAAAAAAATATGACATAAAACTTCAAAAATAAAAATGATTGGGAACCTCAAAAACATACAACACTTTTTAAAAAGTACAGTTACGTACCTTGACACGGGAAAGGCACGACCACCCGACACCTATTAAGGAGCCTGATATACCAAAAGATAGTCCTAACCGAGCTCGTTACTGAATCATAATCCGAATTTTCTATGGAGCAGTCCTCGCAAAATATTGCACATTGAAAGTTTAAAATTCGGATTATGGTTCAGTAACGAGCTCGGTTAGGGCTATCTTTTGTACATCAGGCTCCTTGATAGGTGTCGGGGTGGTCGTGCCTTTCCCGTGTGAGCATATTAGAATAATGACCAAAATGCCAGCTACCAAATGAGACCAAACGTTAAAATTGACTTCAGAGGCCGTAGTAACAATAGTAGTAACAACTTCTGTGGCTAAAAGTGGAATATCTCGGAGTTCAGTCTACTTTTTGAAAAACAGTTTTTTGCAAACAAAAATAGACAAGTTTTATCTTCAGATTTTACTACAATCATCTTGTGTAGTAATGTAAGGATTGTTGAATTCCTTATTTCCCGCCCTCCAGAACAATGCCAGAGTTTCCTATGGAAACACAATTACAGTACAAAATACCAGTAATAGTAGAATTCAAACCGCCTTTTGTCTTGTCACGACAAAAGAGAGAAAGGGCGTTCAAACGAAAGAAAGGGGAGTCTGGAAGAATATATCTAGAATTTAGTCTCGTCTGATGTCTTGCTCCTTGATGTCTTGGCAGCAAATGGTTGGTGAGCTCTTCGATAAGCGTGTGGCCCGAATCTTTCCAGCACCAAGCCGCAGGTCCAGTTTTGAGCATGAGTCCACGGGTTGCTCACGTGAGGTTAAGGCAGCGTTTTCCACGGATCGCTCCCGTGAGGTTAAGGTAGCATTTTCCACGGGTTGCTGTTGCAGTTCAGTTCGCTCCAGATCAATCGCCAGAATGGATGAGCGAACCAAGCAGTTCAAACAGGCCTTGGCAGATCTGAGGTCGTTCGATAAGCTGGATGTCCGAAAAGCAAGCCGTTCAGTCTCACACATGGTTTCTTCTTCCGCCTCAAGTCGCGTCTCCTCCCTTCGCCGGTGAATAGTAGGTTAGGTGGTTGTCCAGTCAAGTCAAGCCAGTGGGAAAAGCTCCAGCCCAGTCCTCTGTCCAGTTTCCAATCCTCAGTTCAGTCAGTGCCAGTGCTATGCCAGTCCAGCAGCCTGCGAATGCTCCAGTTGGCCTATGAGGATGCCTCCAGTGAAGATGAAGAAGAATCCCATAATTCAGAATCTTCCTCAGTTGTCTTCGTCCTCTCATAATTGTCTTTTGTCTCGTTTCCAGTAATAAATGTCTTGTCTACGTGTACTGATGTGGCTGCGAGTAATCCCCCTAGGCTTTTGATTTGTTCTGGTTTTGAGTCCCCACTCGTCGAAGTGGACAACAAATCTAAGTCACCTACTTTTCCTACTTTTCTTGCTGTAAAATATCCGAAGCTGCGCATCTTTTTTTTGCATTTAGTGCTAGCTCTGGTTACCGATAAGCGATTCATATGATTGTTATAAAATCTGAAGATAAAACTTGGGCGCTACTGTAGTATACCCCCCCCCAAAAAGCGCTACTGTAATATACCCCCCCCCCCCCCCAAAAAAATCGACCTACTGTCATATACCCCCCCCCCCAAAAACCGACTTTTTTAGGGATGGTCAAAAATCATTTTTACACAATAATTTCGCCATAAAAGGACCAGAAAAGCAATTTAAATGGGATTGCGGGCTGTATTGGAAGGGGAAGGGAATAATACAGGGGCCACTTCTCGAGATGGTTGGGATCCTTAGAGTACTAATTCTCTAAGCGTCGAAGGGTACTTTCAAACCCAGGAACTTGTGGTGCAGGCATAAGTATAAGTATTTTTCATGGACCAAGCCGATCAGCGGGGTGGACCTCGCGGGTTTACTCATAGGCCTAGCACTTTTTGAGTGCTAGGCTGAATTTTTGGATGCTGTGCCTCTGGCCCGGCCTTTTAGAACGAGGGGGAATGCTCTTCGGCGAAAAAATAAAGATGTTGAACATAGTTTTGAATACTGGGCCTACCGCATAAATAACTCTGGTATGCATGTTTTTTCATGCATCCAGAGTCGCTTTCGAGTGATTTGTGTCTAACGGGAAAGGCACGACCCGGGTGTGGCCTACTAAAAAACGTTATATACCAAAATGTAGCCCTAATTGAGCTAGTTAAGGAACCGTTCGCAGAATCTGCTATGGATCAATCTACGCTGAGAAATAATCTTTTTAAATTACAAAAAAATTGTGTTGACATATAAGTCAAGAACAACCCTTTTCAAACATGTGAGTTGGTGGCCGAGTGGATGAGTGGTGCGGCGCCGAACCTATTTCTTTTTTTTCGGGAAAGGTTCGACTCCAGTCGCGTGCACGTCTTTTTATTTTCGGTTTTTTTAAAGCTTCACTTTCCTACACAAAATGACACGGGAGAACAATAAAAATATTTTTAACGTCGTCGGATTTGTAATACACATTGTGAACGGTATATATTATATATATTATATATATACGGTATAATCATTGTCATTAATTGTTCGTTGTTCGTAAATGAAATATATACCGTTCACAATGTGTATTACAAATCCGACGACGTTAAAAATATTTTTATTGTTCTCCCGTGTCATTTTGTGTAGGAAAGTGAAGCTTTAAAAAAACCGAAAATAAAAAAGACGTGCACGCGACTGGAGTCGAACCTTTCCCGAAAAAAAAGAAATAGGTTCGGCGCCGCACCACTCATCCACTCGGCCACCAACTCACATGTTTGAAAAGGGTTGTTCTTGACTTATATGTCAACACATTTTTTTGTAATTTTAAAAAGATTATTTCTCAGCGTAGATTGATCCATAGCAGATTCTGCGAACGGTTCCTTAACTAGCTCAATTAGGGCTACATTTTGGTATATAACGTTTTTTAATAGGCCACACCCGGGTCGTGCCTTTCCCGTGTAAGGTATGTGGGTGTGCGCATCTCAACTCCAAGCCCCAAGCCCCCTGCGCCCCCTTCGGGGGCGCAGGGGGCTTGAGAGTTAGAGATGCGCGCACGCACTTACCTTAGACATGATTCCGAGAAGTACACTTGATCATAAAATGCATATAGAGTCTATTTTTGCCACGGCCCGAGTTGAAAAACATGGTAAAGCAGCTAAAAAAAAGTGGCCCCTGTATTATTCCCTTCCCCTCCCAATACAGCCCATAATCCCTTTTAAATTGCTTTTCTGGTCCTATTATGACAAAATTATTGTATGAAAATGGTTTTTGGACACTCCTAAAAAAGTCGATTTTTGGGGGGGGGGGTGGGGGTATATGACAGTAGGTCCGATTTTGGGGGGGGGGTATATGACAGTAGCGTCAAAACTTGTCTATCTTTGTTTCCAAAATACTGCTTTTCAAAAGTGGACTGAACTCCGAGATATTCCACTTTTAGCCACAGAAGTCGTTACTACTATTGTTACTACGGCCCCAGGTAAAATTGGCACAAAATTATATTTCACTCCCAAAAACGCGAAAAGTGATAGGACCAGACTCTCAGCCCAGTCGCGACTGTGTCATTGCTGGAGATTCAGCAATAGTTAATTTTTTAGCTATTAAAATAAAATTGTCTATGATTATTTATTGCCTAAACGGAGCAATTGTTATTTTCCACAAACAGACTGGGAAAAATCGATTTAATTCACAATTATTCTTTTTCCTATATTTGTTTGAGTTGTCAGTGTGTATAGTTGCCCAAAAGATGACAAAAAATATTTTGTTTGTTGTCTGGCTAACCTTTTCCTTCTTCTATTTTACTCACCGTTTTACATTACACTGGTGGAAAATTTGTCACTGATATCAAGAGAACTACCCAAACTGTACTTTTGGGTCCACCGAGTTTGCTTGAGCCATATTGGGATCATACTTGATTTATTGCATGTAACCGGATTAATTTTTGTCCCACACAAACATTTGAGCTCAATCGAAGTTTGAGAATCCAGCCTATTGTTTTTTGGGGGCGATTATTATTCTTGCAGTTGACTATTGTTACCGCAAAAATTCTTGCAATGAAAAATATTTTTTTGTCGCAAAAAGACTTTTTTGTCGTAAACAATTTGTTCTCCGTCGTTTAAAATATTTTTTTTTCTGCTGCCCCAACCAAATTTTCGGTCACCTGTTTTTTGAATTTTTGTCCCACGCCAATTCAAAAAATTTCCGAATCATTGAACTTCTGTACAGATTTTTCAACTTGGTTTCTAACAAGACAAAGTTTAAAATTTAATTTTGGGTGTAGTTTTGTTAAAAATCAGGTTGAAAAATCCGTACAGCATTTCATTGATTCTGGAAAAATTTCTAAATTGGCGGGGACAAAATTTGTAACAGGTGACCATGCCCTTCAAGACACCATTTTACGCTCTCTCATGATTTCTTTCAATTTTTTTAGTATTTTCTTATTTTTTTACTAATGGTTTCTATAACAACCGGTTTACACATATTCTAACTTATGTATTTTTGAAGTTGAGTCTCCCTAAACCTGTATGATTATTTCATGATATATTTTAAAACTGAACTCAAAAATTTGAGTTTTCAGTTTTTCGGGCGTTGAAAAATAAACCCACATGTGGGCTAATTAAAGGAAATACGGTAAAATACACTTTTTGTTAGTTTTCTATTGTTTTTCTATGTTTCTTAGGCGCCGTACAACCATGTAAATACGATTACGGACATGTAAATGAACATACAATTAGAAATACAAGTTTGAATAACTAGATAACGAACTAGAAATTACGGGGATGTTTTATGGTTTGATGGTGTTAGAAAATTCAAGAAAAGAATGAAACGAAACAAAATAGCCCAACTTTTTTCGAAAAATAATATTCCAAAAAAAAGGTTGAAAACAAGTCAAAAATGCAGAATTTTGCTGGTTTTCATGAGAATTATTGGTTTCTATAAGAGACCCTGTAAAGTGGAGTCCTTCTACAAGGACACCCTCCTCAAGTTCGTTCTTATTTATCTCAATTCTTGGAAAATTTTGCCGAAATCGATTTGCCAGCCTAGTCCAAAATATTGTAACGATTCAGATTTTACAATTCATTTCCAGAAATGAAAACCGTTTTGTTGATTGGACCCACAGTGCCTGCTATAACTTTTTTCTTCTAATACAAGGTAGGGTTATAGCAAGAGCCCCAGATCTTGTTAGCAAAAAAGTTTTCATTTTCACAAAATCAAGATCCTTGCGTTATTTTGGACTAGAAAATCAATTACGGCAAAAGTCTCCAAAAATTGAGGTAAAAAATTAGTCGGACTCTAGGCCGGGTCATTCTTTAGGAGGTGAAGTTAGAGAAAGACTCGACTTAAAGTGGAAAATAAGCATATAGGACTAGGGTGACCCAATAGCTCAACTAGATATAGCACTGAATCCCAAAGAGTATATTGACTGATTTTTTCTGACACTATCCAAAGCCGCACGCCGCCACTGGCGCATGCCTATTATGTGTTGCGAAAAACCCTAGCTGGACGTTGTAAACCTTGTGTGCTCTAACATATAGCTCACATAAAATTGCTGTGTTAAATGATGTGTGCAAAATTATTTCTTTCCAAATATTTTGGTGGCTTTATGTAAAATTCAGCAACTATTCTTTTTGCAGTACCTTTCTTAAATTTTAATCAAAAATAATGAAATCCGGCACCTAATTCTTTATTCTAGCAAATATAGGCCAAGCAACACAATTTTTGTTGAATTTTTCATCAAAATGCACAGTATGTTTTACTAAATAGGCGACAAAAAACTATAATTTGTAATTTTACACACAAAATTGACCTAAGCGTAAGCAAAAATAGGGGATTAGGTACTGGAAAAACAAATTAGTTGCTTAATTTAATTAACAAGGAAGCATATCAAACTGTACGAATTCATTCAAAATTTTTTACACCGCTATTTTGTAGAACGTAGCCAATTTTTTAAGTGGCGTTCCAATATTTTTGGGGAACACACAGAAAAATCAAATCAGAAGGCTTGAAAAAATGTAAAAAAGACCGAAATTGCTTCGGTCTTCCCTGTTAATTTTCGAAACATATTTTCACAGTCTTAACTCGATTTAGTGATGCCCCTAAAAGTTCGATCCCTACCACTGCCTAACACCTTTTTTCAACTAATGGGTTAAAGACAGAGCTTCGATCTCAAAATGTAAAAACAGAAGTTCATTTTCTCGAAATAGATACATTTTGAGGTGTTTTGGAAAAATATGCTATTTTTATCTAGTGCTTATTGCTCTTTTGGTGCTAAGAATTAAGAATTTGAACTCTGACACGAAACCCGCCCTGAAGACATTTTTCTGTCTCTAGATTTGGCTGCAATCAACAGGGAAACCTAGGCAGTTTTCGACTTGATGTTTTTTGAGTCTCCAGGTTGGATTTTTTCTGTCTGTTCGCCAAAAATATCAAAATTTCATAGAGGGAATCGACTGTGCTATACAAGATATCATTGTTAAAACTTTCCAATCACACTTGTTTCTTGGTTCCCTTGTAAGGTTTGAAAAAAGCGGTGGGGAAAAAATAATTTGACGTTCTAACTGAATTCGATCAAGATTCATTTGCTTTTAGAACGTCAAAATGCACACTAACATGGCTCAAAATAATCGTCTAAACAGTTCTAACAGAATTATTAATGTGAATAGAGACACTCTACCATTCAGCTATAAAACTAACTCCAGCACTTGCAATGGAGGGGATTACCAGTCCTCTTTGATCCCAATGGATATTTGCCTAATCATGAAAACACTAAAATTGTTGCTTCCCAACCATTGCTACAGGCTGCTAATATCAAAGCTCCATCTCCACCTGGATATGGCATGGATTGTGCCATTTGTGGCCAACGGAGCCATGGACATCACTTTGGAGTACTGGCATGCCGAGCTTGTGCTTCATTTTTCAGAAGAACTGTAGCTGAGAATAAGACCTATGAGTGCATTCGCAACAATGCTTGTGATATTAGAAAAGGTGCTTGATTGAAGGATTTAAGATCAGTGTTATATAGTGCCTTCGCTCTCATCATTTCATTTACCTTTTTGCACCATTTCTCGCAGAATTATCAAATTCTGAAAATTACGCTTTGCAGAGGAGAAAAAGGATCCCGAGTTAGTTCCTTACATCCTTTGCAAAAAGTTTTTTAAATTTGTTATGCAAAAAGTAATGTAAAAAAGAGTAAAGACATCTCGAAGACGGAGCTAGACTATAAAGCACTGCTCAAGATACAGCACCCCCCCCCCCCCCCAGCCTGTCTACCAGAAGGCGCCTGTTTGGTTTTCCTATTAAAAATGTGGACCTTTATTTTAAGAAGATTTGAAACGCTCATAACTTTTAAAATTTATAACTCCAGTGATACTCGCAATAGCCGATTGGAAAGCCCTATGTCTACTGTTTTGTTTGATACCAAAATAGATAACTTCCTGAAACTTTGCGCTGAAATATGGGCAATTAAACAGAAAATGACATTTTTTTGAAAAAAAAAAGATAATTTTCACCTGCATGTGGAATTCACCTATCAAAATGAATGAATAATGAATTTTCCACCAAAAATATTTTAGCTCTACGATTTAGCATAGATCAATAGCTATATAACGAGTTTAATATAATTAATGTGTGTCAGATACGGCTTTAAAACAAAACTTGTATTAGGTCGTGTCAAAAGTTCGGTCGTTTTATTTCAAAAGCAATTTTTGTGGCGTTGTGTTTTTAGCATAGACTTTTTAAACATTTTTTCAAAAGTTTACCACTCGTTTTGTAGCCAAGATTCTCAGCTACAAAATGAGTGGTAAACTTTTGAAAAATGTTAAAAAAATCTATGGTGAAAACACAACGCCACAAATATTGCTTTTGAAATAAAACGACCGAAGTTTTGACACGACCTAATAATTTAATCCAAGAATACTTGAATTTTGCTCAATTTTTGCAAGATTTTTTTTCAAAAAGGCCGTATCTCAATACTTTTACAATGAAAAAAAAACATGGGTTTTTGTAGCCCTTGATCTCCGCCACAACAGAGTGTTTATTTATTTAGGAATGCCATACACTTAATCAAAATTTTGACTACTACAGCTTGCATGCATACTGAAAATGTCATCTTTGCTTTGAATGAGGGTATCTCAGCACACAGTCTCAGTAAATTATTTATTTTGGTATTAAGCAAAACAGGAGATATAAGACTTTTCAATAAAATATTGAGAGTATCACTGGAGTTATAAATTAAAAGAGTTACCGTATATTCTATATTAATCCCCATTCTCTAATAAACCCCACTTT
Source organism: Ditylenchus dipsaci (assembly GCA_004194705.1). Lineage (NCBI taxonomy): Eukaryota > Metazoa > Nematoda > Chromadorea > Rhabditida > Anguinidae > Ditylenchus > Ditylenchus dipsaci. The sequence goes on from SADC01000058.1 coordinate 242,603, forward strand.
CTAATAACCCCCACCCGGTTATCCGACAATTGCGCGCCAGAATACATTTTCATATCTGGACTTCAAGTGAACTACCAGATTAGCACCACCAAATCACCAATGTTTGGGTGGCGGTAAACATAGTATTTTTTCGTCCCTAAATTTTGGATTAAATTCACCCTCCGATAAATTCACCCTCTAAATTTTTGAGGTTACAAGTTCGAATCATGGTGGTAGCAGACATCATATTTCTTAAAAACAGTCAAAAGTCAACCATTAAGCCTCAGAGTGCGTTAGAAAACATCCTGGTACCTCTCTTACATGGATATTCACCTCGAATTAGCTGTAAGTAATTAAATATCATTGTGCCTTTACCAGCATTGTTTACTGAACACGGTTTTTTTATGCAAAAACAGCGATTTGACTTGCAGGAACCCCAGTTCTGCAGTAGTTTCATGCTCCTAGGGCGTCCAGGTGGTTCTGAGGTCGTTTTGCCACACATCGGTACTCAGTCCTTAGGAAGTAGTACCCAGGTAGCGGTACCTAATGCCGAGGTAGTGGATTGATCGATCTATCTCGTATATGAATACTAGTGGAGAGGTTGAAATAAGCGAGTTAACGGTTTTGGTCCACTCAATCAATATTCGGGTACAGGTTGGTGCGTGGATTATCCAGTAGGATTAAGGCTGGGTCATAGAAAAACATTTGGAATGATAAGAGCCTTTCACTGGACAAAAAAATATTAATTTGGAAATATTTAGTGAGGGGGTTAACTATAACATAGAAAATACGGTAAGCCTACTTTTTCTAGCAGTCCGGGAAAGGTCTGTCCCGAGTCCAATGGTAAATTTGTCTGATAAAAATGTATTTTGGTCTTTTAAAAAAGTGCTCACGGTTTTCGATGAGGTACACACATAAAACCCGCTTGACTCAAAGTTAAATTTAGTTTATCCACCTACTAACCCGATGGTTGATGTACTTGTTAGGTGGAACAATTACTGAGCTGGTGGTTCATTCACCATCTAGGTGGTTTAATTCAAGTCCAAATATGAAAATGTATTCTGGCGCGCAAATGTCGGCGCGCAAATGTCGTGGCGCGCAAATGTCGGCGCGCAAATGTCGGATAACCCCCACCCTATGGACCTAGACCTCATATCTCAGCCTAGAGCAAATATTTCGCAAATCTGTTTATTGCGTTTTCTTAATTAGCATGAGCTCTCTTGATTCCACTTTTCAGATGTTGGGTGAGCACCCGAAAATCTCAAAATCGACCCTTAATTTTTCCGATTTTTTAGGGGTGAAAAATAATCCCCCCATGGGGGTTTAAAGATAATATACGGTAGGCGCGTTTTAAGTCTTCCCAAAAAAGGTTAATCCTGTACTCACTAGCTTTGCATAAAAAAATAAGACAATTTGTTTAGAAGGAATGCGAAATGTGTGCAGAGCATGTAGATTACGCCGATGTCATGAGTGTGGAATGCGTAAAGAAGGTAGAATCATGGCAATCTTCGATTCCTCTTCAACAACCCTTATTTTTCCAACTTCCTGGTCATGCTTGATTGGGGAATAAAATAATTAAAGCTATGGTCTGTCTCAAGTTAGTCTTGAATTGACCAAGGCACGTGTAGATTTGAGTGGGTGCATAATAAATATTAGGGTGAAAATAAATTTAAACTTTCAAAATTAGCATGAAAAATGGTCCCTGGCGGTCATTGCATTGAGTGAGGAAATCGGCCTTTAAAAAAAACCCTGTAAAAATGTAATCCAAGAAAACTTGAATTTTGCTTAATTTTTGCAAGATTTTTTTTCAAAAGCTTTATCTCAACACTTTTACATTGAAAAAAAAACATGGTTTTGCATTGATTTTTTGTCTTTTTATGAAAAAATCAAAAATTCCAACAAAAAAATCAAAATTAGAAACTGTAGCAACGCTGTCAAAACAGAACTGGCAAAAGCCTGGATGAATAAAGATAAAAAAGTCTCGGACTAAGCCGAAGAGTTCGTTTTTTTCAGCAGCCTTTTTTACTTAAATTTTGAGTGTATGTCACACCCCTTTCTCGGCTATCTTTGGCCCTAAATATGTTGGTGGTGCCCATGAAAAAAAACTGCATGGCCCCCTATTGTTTTTTTCTTTCAAAAACTATTTGGTTAAAAATTTGTAAAATTTTTTCTCCTTGGTTCCCCAAGCTCAATTTTTTGAGAACACAATAGTTTTTGAAACAACACAACATGGAGGACCAAGGCTGTTTTTCAGGAGGCGACCAACACACATATTAACCTTATCTTTCATTGAAACGAAATTGAGCAAGCCTTTTTTTGCCTTAGATAGACTTTTTGCGGCAAAAAAACCTTTTTGTTACTATTACCTTTTGTTACAATTTTTTGTGGAAAAGAACTTTTCACTGCAAAAAATAGGCGAAGTACTTTTCCGGCGAAAGTTTTTTAAGAAAAAAGTCTTTTTACGGCAAGAAAAAGGTTTGTCTGACAAATTTCTTAAAAAGTTTGACCTCAACAAAACTATGTTTCATGCACAATTTGAAAAATCGAACTATTCGATATTCAATCCTAGTTACTGATAAAAGTGCTCAAAAGAAAAGTATATTTTTGAACGCATTTTAATTTTTTGCCCCTTTTAGATATAGAACAACAAAATAACAATGGTTCAACCAATGCAGCACAATCTGTACAAAATTCGTCAGCGAAAATGTCTCTCATTTCTTTTTCGGTACTTAATAATTTTTAGGCTGTGCTCAGACTCCTGCGGGACACGTGACAAAGTGTGTACTGCGACTTTTGACCCGTGAGTCAGTCCCGCCTGACAAACGTGTTGTCCGCGGGACACTCAAAATTTGTACTCAAATTTTGTCCCACGGGAGTATGAGGGAAGCCTCACAAAAAATTTCGCATAAAATTAGTTCTTGCAGAGCAATCCCTTACAAAATGCTGCAGAGTTGAGCGAGCAAATGCCACTTTTGTCACGGATCTTGCGCGGCTATGAATGTTTTATGTGTGTATACAGTTAATGTTTTTTCTAGCTTATTATTTCTATTTAGAAATGCACAGAAGTCGTTGTCCATAGTGGATAACCCTAAATCACTTTTCCAAGAGCAGAAGGTTTTCTTGTTCGAATATTCAACTACCTATTTTAACTCGATTTTTAGAGCCGCGTACCAACCAAAGAGGACATTATCAAAATGGACCACCACTCAATGTCCCTTCTCTATACGATGCTTAATGACTATATGGAGTCATTCGCACAGTTGGAGCACACTAATAAGGTAGTTTACATTTTTATGGTATGGATAAAAGCTATGACATTAGAAATATAATGAAGAAAATTCTACGAGTAGAAATATATAACACGCATCGAAGCAAATTTTTTCACTATAAGGGCTGTGCCCCAATGTGGCTTTGGAATTTCGCCTCACAACTAGGAATAGGCCACTCTCTTCACAGATGGCGGTTTTTAAGTATTTTAGGGCGAAATTACACAGCTGAAATGTGCGCGACGAAATTCCACAGCCAAAATACTCGGAGCAAAGTGGCACAGCGAATTTGGGCAAAATATGCCATTTACGCCCGATTGGCCTTTGTGGTAAAAACTTTTGGCACTTATTTAGTTGGCGAAGCGCATTTCATAATTCTTTTTAAACGATGTATAAACGTTTTTTAAGTAATTTTTATACGCTCAAGACGATAAAAACGTTGTTTTCTAATAGTTTCTCATATTAAAAAGTCGATTTTTGATGTAAATTTTTTTGTGCAAAATTTCACCAAATCTTAATTTATCTTGCTCCCCAAGGCGAAAAGTCAAATTTGACCCTAAATTTTTTTCCCGAAATAATCGACCTTTCGAGTCAGACAAGTACTACAAACTAGCGTTTTTTTTATTGTTTTTAGCTTACAAAAATTAGTTAGAAGACGTTAAAGGATTAATTTACCTTTACCCCACCACTCAATTAACCTTGACCCCAGCAGTAAAACAGCTTCGAGGTCCTAAGCAAAATTTTTCCATTTTTTAATACCAATATTTTTTTTTCATAAAAGTAATCAAAAGTGCAAATATATTGTTTTTGAGACCTGTTTTTTTGAGGTTTTTATAATGAAAAATTGAAATGAAATTTTTCGCCTTGGTCCCCCAAGCTGATTTACTGGTGTGGGTCAAGGTTAATTGAATGGTGGGGGTATAGTTTAGCCGACGTTAAACATGATACACGAAAAATATGAAATGCGGCCTCCAACTTAATAAGCTCCAGAGTTTTATTTCGAGGAGTATTATAAGATCAGAAATCAGGAAGCTGTCAGATTTTAATTAGTGCTTCCCAAATAGCCAGATCTTCGAAAAGAGTGATTTTTTGACAAAAATTATTATACCCAACACTATATTTAAGAAAGAAAAAATCTGAAAGTAAAGCTTCCAAGCATACCTGCACGCTCGCCAAAAATGAAAAAAGCGCCGGCGCTCGTGCAGCGCCGCCGCGCCGCCGGCGCTGCGTGCAGGTATGCTTCCAAGTGCCCAAGTTTTTTCAATTTAGCTTTTGCCACTGGAAGCATTTTTAATACAAAAATCACGCACCTAAAACAGCATGCTCTACAAAAAAAGAGCAAAAAAAATTTTGTTCCAAAAATTAGAAAATGTTGGTTTCAAGAATTTATAGTGCATCTACCTAAAGTTTGAATGACTTATAATTCGTGGCAGTTAATTTGCACGCTTCAAAAGCAAGCATGATACTTTTTATAATTATTTTTATATGCTTTTATTTTTATATGCAGTGACAGGCAGACATTAAAAAAGGGAGACAAATCTTTTTGTGAAAAATTCCTTTAAAAGTAAAAAAGGGATAAAATCTTTGGGATTAATAATTTATAATAATCTATAATATGCCTCTTCAATGATTTTTAGAGGGTACCTAAAACCACTATTTTTGAAGAAAAAAATTGTACAAAAGCTTTTGCAAAAGCCCTTGTTGGTAATATCTAGGCCGTGAACCCAAACCTAAGCCTACGGGCCTTAGCCTAAGCCAACGCCTGAATTATTAGGTGGGGTGCATAATCCAGTAGCGCCAACAATTAAATACTTTAGGTGACTCTACTGCAGGCTTGTTGGACTCAGACAATGTTGCTCCACCGATGCTACCTCTCAATATCCATGCATCCAGATGTTAATGATACAGCCTTTGTCATTTCTCACGGTTTTACTATGGTTATTTTTTTAAATTATTTTTCTTAACACGCCTGATACGAATCCGTAACCTGTATATTCTGACTCAGAATTCACGCCGAACACGATGGTCGGTATCCAGCTGGATTTTGACCATCCCACAACTTGTTACCTTCCGGACCCTTTTTCACCTACTCTGTCAATAATTGAAGCACAAAGGACCTGCACCATCGTGATCAGAGTGAAATTCTGAGTCAGAAAATACAGGTCTATGGATTCGTATTGGGCGTTTTAAAATAATCATCCTTGTTGTGGATTGTTTCTTGCAAAAATTTAAGTAAATGGTCTGCTTAAAGGATCATGGTTTTTGGGCGCAGTGGCATGTGCATAATTTGAATTGGCGGGGACAGTTTTCTTTCGTCTCGCACTGTACTTGTTTGAGACGAAAGAGAAGTGTCCCCGCCAATTCAAATTTTGCACATGGCCACTGCGCGCAAAGACCATGGTCCTTCAAGCAGAGCATCCCTATTTCTTTTACAACTTTAAAGATACATGCTCATCGCCGATGATCATATTTTGAAAGACGGGTACCCGTAAAAATTCAAGCGAGAAAAAAACCGAAGCATTTTAGTAAAAGTCTAATAAAAAAGTTGTGAAGTGAAGACCGCTAATGAACTCTTAACTAAATTTTTATTGATTTAGAGGGCAGAAAACCTGGAGGAGATGCTTCGTGAGTCGGCTGTCATGCATGGAATTGTTGTGGAGGAATATGTCAAGTAAGTCTTCAAGTGGCGAAGATAAGTCTCACGCTTGTTTTGCAAACATGTCGAAGAATACTCCAGAGAATAATTGTTAGATCAATACAGTTTTGTGAGTTCACAATTTCGACACATCTATGGTAATAAGGATCGTCCTTATCGTTTCAACTGGGGTGTTTTTTTGCCTTGGTCCCCCTGTTGTTGTTTTTCTTATTTTTTAGGCTTCAGGCTTATGCGAGGTTAGGCCAGCGTATGTAAGGCGAGACTTGCCTTAGCGTAAAGAATCACGAAACAACAGGGGGACCAAAGCAAAAAAAACAACCCGGCTAGACTTTACTTGGCCCCCCCCCCCACGGCTGACTTTTCTAAAATTTTACCTTGGGGGACCAAGGCAAATCCCAAAAAAAATATTTTTCACTTTCACAGAATCTGATGATCATTTCCCGCAAAAATCCGGGTCGAGAAACACGAATATGCAATCGTTTTAAAAAATTCACCTCGAAAGTGGGTCAGCCGTGGGGGGGGGGCAAGTAAAGTGTTACCAACAACCCATCCCCTCATTGAATGATAGTGCCTGTTTTTTAGGTTGAGGACCGATATTTGAAAAAGTTCTGAGCGAAATTGACTTTTCGCCTTCGGGAATCAGGGAAAATCAATATTGAAAGGGCATATCAATGCGTTGCACTGGAAAAAATTATTTCTCCCATGAAAATTTACTAAAAGCGTTCTACCTGGTCTGAAGAAAGTTTCTGCCCCCTTTTTAAAGTAGCATAATTCTCTCAATATAAGATTTAATATACAGTCGAACCTCGATAAGCCGGCACCCCCAAAAGTTCGTTCCAGCCTGGGTCCGACACTTTTTTAAACCCAATTTTTGAAAGCTTTTTTTAGTTCTGGTTTTACAGTCTGGTCGAAAATATCGTCAGGATTCAGATTTTGCCGATCGTTTTTTTAAAAATCCTGCAATTTCATCGTTAAAAAAGCAACACCTCGATAAGCCGGCACCCCTTTCTTGAAAAGAGGTGCCGGCTTATCGAGGTTTCACTTTTTTAACCCAAATTTTGTTTTCTTTTGAAAAAACAATCGGCAAAATCGGGATCCTGACGATATTTCCGACCAGACTGTAAAAACAGAACTAAAAAAAAGCTTTCAAAATTGCGTTAAAAAAAGTGTCGGACCCAAGGCTGGAAAAAACTTTTGGGGTGCCGGCTTATCGAGGTTTGACTGTACCGACCTGCTGATTGGCCTCGGGTTTCTTAAGGCAAATAAAAAATAATCCAAAAAACATTTTGAACATTTTTGGGTAAAAGAGCTATCAAAAAAACCAAAAAGTCGAAATTTGCATGGCCGCAGACGACAATGATCCTTGAGTAAAAGTTAAAAACATTTCAGCATGAAGCGTCCTATAATGGAGAAGTCAATGGCTTTGTGCAAAAAGTTTAAAAAACTGAAGTGTCGCCAACTGGACATCCTAGCTCTAATGACTATTGTTGTGTGGTTTGAAGGTAAATGCTTGAAAAATAAGTGACTGCAGTCAAGTCTCAACATAGTGACAGCATAAGATAATTTTAAAAGGACGCTTTTGCAGCTTTATAGATAAAAGAAGCTTATACCGTATACAGTCAAACCTCTCTACTATGGCACCCCCAAAAGTTCGTTCCCGCCTTGGGTCCGACACTTTTTTTACCTCGATTTTTGAAGGCTTTTGCCATTTCTGTTTTGACAGTCTGGTCCCAAATATTGTAAGGATTCCGATTTCGCCGATCGCTTTTCAGAATTATAAAAAAATTCTTCTAAAAAAGCAAAAACTCAGTTTAAAAACAGAAATTTTTGAATTTTCCTGTTTTTAAACTGAGTTTTTGCTTTTTTAGAAGAATTTTTTTATAATTCTGAAAAACGATCGGCAAAATCGGAATCCTTACGATATTTGGGACCAGACCGTCAAAACAGAATGGATAAAAGACTTTGAAAATTCGGTTAAAAAAAGTGTCGGACCCAAGGCGGGAACGAACTTTTGGGGGTGCCATAGTAGAGAGGTTTGACTGTATCTTCTAATAAGGCCCCATGGGGCCTTATTAGAAGATTTCCGGAAATTTTTCACTTGTGACATTGTGTTTCTAGCCAAAAAAATCCGATATTCTTGGGCTTACGACCACTTAAAAAATAGCGCTGTTCCTTAGCTACATTTTAAGTGGTTGTATGCCTAAAAATGATGGATTTTCGTAGCTTAAAACACAATCCCACAAGTCACTTTGGGGTTCACGTCTTCTAATAAGGCCCCATGGGGCCTTATTAGAATATATACAGTATTTATTTAGTTGGAGCCGCAAACGAAAGAACGTTTTTTTCATGCTTGGGAGCTCAAAGGGGGTGGCGGTTATAGAGAGTGGACTGTATTGTTTTTCTTCATTAGCACAAGATTAGGCTAAAGTGCATTATATCGCCTCCTCCCAAAACAGCCAGGAAGCATGCATCGAACATAGTTTTGTTAACTGTGGTCTACTGCCTAAAAAACTCTGGTATGTATATTGTTTTTATGCATCCAGAGTCACTTCCGAGGGATTTGTGTCTAAGGTATGTGTGTGTGCGCATTTCTAACCTACCAAGCCCCCTGCGCCCCCTTCGGGGTCGCAGGTTCCGAGAAGTACTCTTGGTGAATAATGTGTACATAGACTTTTTTCGCAAAGCTCAAGTGACCAAAACGGGTAGAATACCCTTATATGAGGTGGTATATTTTTCTAGGGTATCTGGATACCATTTTAAGGTGGCTTACCTTGTTCCCCCTGTCGAGCATGACGCTCGAGTAGAAAAAATTTAAATTTTTATATCGATTTTTTGTTAGTCCATTTGTTAAGCAAACTACTTTCCACCATGGCCTTTGTAATTCTGGACAATTGTGTGTATTTCTATCCACTCTTTTTCTCTCTTGATAGCGTCACCCTCTCATAATTTACTATAGTCTTTTCAAATACAAAAACAGACGCCTCCCCTTTTATCCAGTGCTTGTTGGTAGTTGTTGAAATAATCACTTCTATATTTTTTCTAGCAAATCTATCCGGCCGTTATTATTTTGTATTTGCTGCTAAAGAATTTGAAATAAATTAAATTTATTCGGGACTGGCCAGCACACACACGCACGCAAAATGCGACATGGCGATCTTGGCAGGAGTGGTGCCAATCTAAGCAATTTGGCATAGTGAGTTTTTTTTGGGATTATTTGTTTTATTTTAAATTACCTTTTTTCAAATTTTAAAAAATAAATTTTGATCGAGCGGAAATTTTTTTTTGGCCTTTAATCGGTCCTGGCTGATACGAATACCCATCGTGGTTCATTCGTTCATACAAAGCCTTCGACTAGTGGGTCATCGTGCCTGAAACAGTAAATCAGAACGGCCATCGTGCTAAACTTTCAAATACTGTTCAAGCCGAAACGCCATAAAGTATTTCGATAACTTAACACTTTTCAGGATTCGTTTCCGCAAATGAAATTGAAGGCAGGTGTGCTGTTGAAAGCTTGAAAAAGCTGGAATTTGAAATCAATGCAAGTTTCCAAACAATTTTTAAATGGTTGGTAGCGCCTTAAAAACATGTTTTTTACACGTTCAGGTGCTGATACGCTGAAAAAACATGCTTTTGGGCTGTTTGGGAGGAGGCGATATAATGCACTCCGCCCAACATTACCTGATTCCACTTTTCAGATTTTGGTTGAGCACCCGAAAATCTTGAAATTGACCCAACTTTTTTTATTTTTAAGCGTTCAAAACTAACTGCCCATGGGTATTTAACGTTAAAACAAGTCGCTCCGTCCACCTTCTACCGACATTCTAAACTAACATTTTTTAATTAAAATACTGTAGAAACGGCTCTAGGTAAATTCGCCCACAGGTAAATTCGCCCACAGTAAATTCGGCCGCGATAAATTCGCCCACAAAATTTGTCCCGACACGAAATTTTTTGTTACTGCTTAGACCACACTTTTGAAAGGGTGGTATTTAATTTTGGCCGTAAAATTGTGAAAAATGGCCGTAAAATATTTAATTATGGCCGTAAACTCGAGCTGGCCGTAAAATACTGAATTTTGGCCGTAAACTTTTGAAATTTGGCCGTAAACTATTGAATTTCGGACATAAACTCGAATTGGCCATAAAATAGCGCATTTCTGTCATACATTATTGGATTTTGGCCATAAACTCAAATATGGCCATGAATTTTGCCCATTCAAACTCATAGTGTCTGTTGTGTTGTCTCTTTGTTCTTCCTTTTGTATGATATTTTGCGTGCACGCTCGAGGTCGGTTCATCAAATTAATTTCATTAATTTGCAGATATTACTGCAGACAATAAAGGGGAGCTACGCGCCGGTTTCGTACTAATTAGTCATCGAGGTCCTGGGTTCGTGCGAATCGGCAGCTATTTGGAGTGGCAAGTCAAGCGGTCAGCAATTTGGTTCGTCAATTCAAGGTAACTGGCGTTAACAAGAATCAATTATAGTTATCTTTTTCTGTTGTCATTTTCGCCTGCGTTCGAGAGATGTGTTTAGTAGTGAATAAAGATTGCCGTCCCCGTCTTATAATGGCTTTTTGTGGACGTTTCTAAAGTTTACCGCCCACAAATTCGGAAACGGGCCGCTAGAGTTTTATGCTGCCCGATTTTTTTTCTTGAATGTTAAAGTAATTTTAACACACCCTGTAGCTCAATTGGGATGTGGGAGCATAGTTCAAGTGCTCCGTGTTAGGAAAAAAGAAGAAGGCCATTACAACGATGACTGTTTAATTCTCTGCCTGTTGTTAAACAATGTTTACTTAATGTTGTCGTTGTTCGAAAAGAAGTGAATGTAGCCGATTATAAGGTGTGAATGTTAATAGGTGCGATAAGAGATGAAAGATCGAGATGTGGTTCAGGAGGAACAGAATGTTTGGATTAAAACATTGGACACATAAGTAAAATGTAGGTATATGTATAAGCGGTCATTTGTGTAACTGTTGTTTATACGGTGGAATAATGGAGTCTATGAATAGATAGTCTATACATAGACAGCTTCAATTTATGGCAAAAATTCAGTATTTTAGGGCCTCATTCAGAAAAATTTCATCGAATTTGGTGTCAACCACCTCGGAATGGGCGCCTACCGATGTTCTAATTGCAAACTGAGATTCTAGATGGTAAAAACAACATTTCGGCCCAACACACCGTGCTCAGCACACGATTTTGGGTTGAATAATGGAGTTTTTCAGCATTAGGATAGATAAAAAATTTCGGGCCAATTGACATGTAGATAAATTGCGCTAGAACCAGCCTGAGTTTATGGCTAAAATCTAATAGTTTATAGCCAAAATCCAACAATGTATGACAGAAATGCGCTATTTTATAGCCAAATTCGAGTTTATGTCCGAAATTCAATAGTTTACGGCCAAATTTCAAAAGTTTACGGCCAAAGTTCAAAAGTTTACGGCCAAAATTCAGTATTTTACGGCCAGCTCGAGTTTACGGCCAAAATTAAATATTTTACGGCCATTTTTCGGTATTTTACGGCCAATTTTAAATATTATCCCTTTTGAAATTCATGCATTTTGAAAAATTTTGCGCAAATTTAAATTTTTTAGTCAGAATCAACCAAACTAAGTGGTCGTCCACTTGGTGCAATTTTTTACGTTTTTAATGATCCAAAATCTGTTTTCTAGACCAACTCGGACATGCTGAAGATGGTTTGACAGTGGCAAAATACCGTTTTCTCGGGTATTTTTTGAGTATTGGGCAATAATTGATTTCCTTAAAATCAATTATTTTCCAATACAGTCAAACCTCGATATAGCGGCCCCCCGATATAGTGGCCCTTCCAATATAGTGGCCCCCTGAGCTCGATTTGGTTGGTCAAATCTAAAATCTAGATAAATGTACCCTTAGTATAGTGGCCCTCCAATATAGTGGCCCCTCCAATATAGTGGCCCCAGGCCTGGTCCGCGCTAATTAAAAGACCCTCAATATAGTGGCCCCCTGATATCAATACAAATGAAATTTACAACCAAACTTATTTCAAGTGAGAATAACAACTTGAGTAAACACAAACCATCTAATGGTGAGATGAGAAGAAGCTAATGATTACTGTCTGCATTTGTTTTTTTGCGCTTTTCGTAGAAGTAGTCATCTATTGCATCGCTGTGACGGAGAACGGTAAGATCAGCAGACTTCTCTACCATGTACTGACGAACGAATTGGAAATGCCTTTGTGCTTCAAGACGACTGATTGGAGGTCGCTCTACTTCAACTTCTTCGGATTCTAGAATTTCACTGCTAATGATTTTGCCAGAGCCAAATTGATGACCGGAAAACTTCTCAAGCCATCCTCTGCTCGCTTCAAAATCGATGATACCAAGCTGAGCTGCAATAACCAGGACTTTTACTAAAAATAGAGCAGTATCTTCATCACGAGTAAATCAAAAAATTAAGCAAAATTTCACCTGCAACAAACCCCCGCATACTGGAATGTTTTGACTACGAATCTACTATGCCAAATGACAAGCGCTTTTTCTAATTGATCATAATTGCCTAACTTGAGACGCGCACGCTTTGCTTGACTTCCATTATTTATTGCGGCCAGAATCGCTTCTTTTAGGATTCTTTGAATGGTGACTCTTGAAATACCAAAATCTTTGGACAGCTGTTGATTTCCCTTATTAGCAGACGCTTCAGTTATTGCCTTCTTTTCCACTAATGTAATAGCACGAAGTTTTATTAGAGTAGACATTTAAAATACTTGAAACATCAAGGATTTACATTTACCAAGAATAAACTATAGATATGAACCATAGATCAAAGAAGGCTTTTTAATAAGCACCCTTATATAAAGAAACCTCGATATAGTGGCCCCTACAAGTTTGGGAGGAATTGGAATTCCAATATAGTGGCCCCCAATATAGTGGCCCCCTAGGCATTTTCCCGAGGGGGGCCACTATATCGAGGTTTGACTGTACTCAAAAATACCAGAGAAAACTAATTTCACTATTATCAAACCGCCTTCTGCATGTCCGAGTTAGTCCAGAAAACATGTTTGGAACATGAAAAATGTAAATTTTTTTTGATCGAAGTGGACGACCACGATCTTGGTTTAGTCAGACTACAGACTTTTCAGACTAAAAAATTTGGATTCCCGCAAAATTTTTCAAAACGCATGAATTTTAAAAGTCTGGACCAAGCAGTAACAAAACATTTCGTATCGGGACAACTTTTGTGGGCGAATTTACCTGTGGGCGAATTTACCGGCTGTATTGATTTTCGGCGTTTCCCGTTTCAAAAAGCGCCAGTTTCAAAAATGTCCGTTTTCGTCATTAGCCGTTTTCGTCGTTAGCCGTTTTCGTCGTTAGCCGTTTTCGGCATTTGTCGTTTTCAGGAGCTTTTTTCAAAATATTCCGTTTTCGACAAGATGAGTTTGGAAATTTGAGTTTTTTAGAGAATGAGTTGAGTTTGGGAGATGAGTTTGGGAGAATTTGGTTTTCGGAGGCATCTGAGTTTGCACACTCTTTCTTGGAAAGCTTCGTTATAGGTCAGTTTTGTGCTTGTTCTTTGCTCATGTATATTTACATAGAAATCATCGAAGACTCCAATTTTTTCACCGATCCTCTCTCCAGGTCTACATAACCACCCTACTGGTGCTTATACTCACTTTACTGATATACCCACCTACCATACAGGCCTACCTACCACCCTACCGGCATAGATTGATATCTATTTACCTACAAGTACCCACCTGAGTAGTTGGGGTTGGAGTTGGTGTGATTTTTTTTGGCCCTATCAAATCGTGTTTTGTATGAAGTTTTAAGTATGAAAGCTAGATTTGTTTTAAATTTTTTGAAGATTTTTTTGGGGCATCCAGGTGGATATCCACCTGATTCTGAAATTTAGTTTTACAGCCTTTTAGATTTACAGCTACCTACCTCTCTAGGCTACCTATCCCGGGTTTCTGCATTTAGGTAGGCGAAATCGGAATTTCGGTCTTAACAAATCCGATTTCTGATGCCATTTAAAGTTGGAAATAGTGGTTTATTAAAGATTATACCTGAAATTTGCGGGAATTTGAATTTAAGTCTGAACCAACTAAACCAAGTGGTCGTCCACCTAAAAATCAAATTTTTTCTTACGTTAAACATGTTTCAAAACCTGTTTCCTGGACTAATTCAGGCACGCTGAAGATGGTTTGACAGTGGTAAAATGCTGTTTTATCTAGTATTTTTTGAGTTTTGGGAAATAATTGATTTTCCCAAAATCAATTATTGCCCAAACTCAAAAAATACCTGAGAAAACGGCATTTTACCTCTATCAAACCATCTTCAGCGTGCTCGAATTAGTCCAGAAAACAAGTTTTGGAACATGAAAAACGTAAAAAAAAATTTGATCCAAGTGGACGACCACTTGGTTTAGTTGGTTCAGACTAAAATTTGAATTCCCGCAAAATTTCTCAAAAAAAAAATATCAATTTCAGTCCTAATTAACTCGATTCTCTACACGATTTAACGTCATAATAAGTGGTTTGTTTTTGATATTGACCAAATTTTTATTTTTCAGGCCAGCCAGGTGGATATCCACTGGCCAGGTGGTACCTACCCCAGGTTTTGGGATTTGGGTGGGTGAAAATGAAGTTTTGGTCCTGTCAAACCGGATTCACCACGCAATTTCGAGTATGAGAGGATGGTTTGTTTCTGAATTTTAAAAATTTTCATTTTTTCAGGCCAGCCATGTGGATATCCAGCTGACCATAGGGTACCCAAACCACAGTTCAGGGTTTGGTTAAGTAAAATCGAAATTTTGGTCTTATTAAACCTGGTTCACTACAGGATTTTGAATCAGAAAAATGCTTTGTTTTGATTTTCAGCGTGACATCGAAAAAGGATATCCTAAAAAGAGACTGCAGACAGAAGTCCCCGATATTAGCGAATTTCCGAACTAATATTTTCGACAACGGAAATATCCAAATTATTTTTTTCGAGAACAGAAAAATTTCGAAAAAATATTATCGGAACCCAAAAATGTTCAAAAAAATTTGTCCCAAAACGGTAAAAGATCAAATTTATATCTTTCAAAACGGCTAATGACGAAAACGGACATTTTTGAAACTGGCGCTTTTTGAAACGGGAAACGCCGAAAATCAATACAGCCGAATTTACCGTTTCCCGTAGAAACAGTATTAATTATAATTAAGCAAACTAAGAAGAAATAAAGAAAACTACTCTACATGGAATCGAACCGTCAACCTTTATTTGCTGAATCGCGTCCTTCACCACTAGGCTATTGATGTCTTTCAGAAAAATTTTTTTATTTAATACACTTATTACAAAAAATTGTTGAAAATTTATTGTTCACAAAAATTAATTTTTTTTAAGTTTCAGGCTTTAGTTTTTCTTTCATCATGTCATCATTTGAGGCATAGGGTCTGAAAATTTTTGGTATTGACAGCTGAGATATTGCTCCAAATTCCTGGTCTATCTACTCAAAATAGATATTTTAGGGATAATTCAGTCAATTTTGCTTTAGAAATTGACTTCTTTTTTGAATTTTGCTTTAAAAATCAAAAATAATTGTATTGATAATTGTATATCGATACAATGAATTGTATTGATTAGTTATTAAAAAAAAATTGGTGTTTGGGTAATCGATATTATCATATTACGTTAAAAGATAACTCACTTTTGATGATGTGTGGGGCAGGGTTTGATCCAAATCGCGGTGCTTGAGCCTGGTGACTATTTGTCAGGTTCATAGCAAACCGATTCATGTGAGGTGCACCTGTTATTTTTCAACTTTCGAATTTTTTTAGAAAATAACAAAATAAGCTTTATTTTACAGCTGAACGCCTGGACATCATGTCAGAAGAAATGGCTGCACACAAACGATCTTGTTTGATTGAGTGGCACTCCAATTTGATCTCAGTTTGGGGTTTGGACGAAGGTGGATTCAGATTGGCTCAGTTGATGTGTTTGTTGGTGGATGTTAATGTAGGTTTGAAAAGTTTAATCAAAAAATCTATTCGCCCAACCGGAAAGTCGTAACCTCTGTAACAACCCTTTGAAACAACAATTTTAGGATTAGCCCTTAGGCTCGGGGTAACCCAGCGTACGGAAGTTGTGACTAATAAGTGCCTACGTATTTTTTCTGGGTCTGGGACATATAGGTGGCTACTTTTTACTAAAAGGGGCATACCAGCGCGTTACACTACAATTAAGGCGGGGACCACCAATTTATTTCTCTCATGACCGTTTTGAATAAGCGTTCTGCCTGATCCAATGAAAGTTTTCTGCCTACTTTTCAAAAGTAGGATAAGGTCATGAATATCAGAATTGACATGAGACTAGTGAAAACAAGGGTGATTTCTAAATACTTGCTGGTCCCCGCCTTAATTTTCGGCGTAACGCGCTGGTATGCCCCTTAAAGGGCCATCGCCGTCTCCGACAACGGTTGTCCCCCGCCAATTCAATTTTTTTTCTTTATCGTTGGATTTACGTACGAATTTTTCAACTTGGTTTCTAGCAAAACTGTACCTAAAATTAAATTCTATGCCTTGTTTTGTTAGCAACCGAGCTGAAAAATCCGTACAGAAGTTGAATGATTAGGCAAAAAAATTTGATTTGGCGAGGGACAATTCAAAACAGGTGGCAATGGCCCTTTAAAAAATGAAAATTATTGGGGGAGGGATCAGAGAGGTATTCTTTAGTAGCGTTGATTTCTTTTATTAGGAAATTTCGCTAACGGCCAATTTTTTGATGAAAAGTCCGTCGGTGGGTTACACTTGCTTATTCTCAGCCTTAAACTTGACTATTTGCAATATCCTAGCATAGTAACTGTCCAAAAACCTTTTATCTAGTGATAAGCTTTAGCACTTTCATGTTTCCCGGTGCGCTAAATACGAAAATCATGCGTACAGCCATTTTCAATTGCCTTGGTATCCCAAGCTGATATTTTTAGATTCCCAGTAACCGAAAAATCAGCTTGCGACCGAGGCACCCAATAATCTAAATTTCGTGGTCGTTCCCAGAAATGGCTGTACGCATGATTTTCGTATTCAGGGCATTAGAAAACATGGAAAAATGCTAAAAGCAAATAAATTTTTCAGAGATTTACATTTTACGGTTTGGGTGTTCGGGTGTACTTTTTGACATATTGATTAAGATTGAAATTGAGACTGACTTGCTTTCATTGAGTTTTTTTTTGTTGAGATCTCAACCACTTCCCAGTTAGTGCAATCTCAATGAAAACTGGTTAAAATTGGGAAGAATTGACAGACTCAGACGAAGAAGTCATTATTAAGTCATATGAAGAAAATTTTGAATGAAATGACAAAGAATAAATTTCAAAAATACCATTTTTGGGGAGGGCTTCTATTAGAGGAAAAGACGGTATGTACCAAAACCTCCCTCAAGACTTTCCTATATTTTAATGTTTGGTAAATAATGTATTGCTTATATTTTTAGCAAGTGACAGCAAATATCAAAGAAGTCTTGATGCTATTTAAACTATTCGCACCTCAAATATTTGAACCAACTGTGACCCAAGGACTTTTTAAAAGTGATTGTGAATATGACTAGAAAATGTTGTTATATATAAATGTTGTTATACAAATTTTTTTATATAATACGTGCAATAAAATATTTTCATTCTGTTCAGATATGTATTTATACTGCACATATATACAGGGTGGACCTGTTTCCCCGGTAAAATTTAAAATGGTCATAAATTTTTTGTATATATACCAAATCAAATACTAAAATCGATTTTCAATAGACCATCAATAGCCTATCAGAAAGAACTGTGTTTCCCGTTTTGTTTGATACCAAAAAAAATTTACTGGCATTTCGCGCTGAAACATGCTCATTCAAAGCAAACCTGACATTTTTAGCAATATGCAGGGTGTAGCAGCCAAAATTTTGATTAATTGCAATAAAATCTTAACACTTCGTGAAAATTATTTATTTATTTCGACGGCTGATTTCCACATTCAGAGGTGGTGGTAAAAGAAAGCGTGGATGTTGGATATCCCACACATATCCGTGACATGTTTGGGCTCGTCTTAACATATGCTAGCCATTGGTTCACCTTGGTCTCCTTATAATTTATTTTGGAGAAAATTCCCTTGCCAGCCTTGCCAAAAAACAACAGGGGATCAAGGCACATATATTTGAGAAAATAAAGTTGGTGGAAAGGGCGGGGAAAGTGCTTGCATCCAGCTGGATATCTACAGGTTTTTATACTACTACAGTCGAACCTGGATAAACGGACACCCCTCGGGACCGACAAAAGGTGACCGTTTATCTGGGGTGTCCATTTATTAGGGGTGCATGTCTATAAATTGGCCAAGGTTAAGAACAAGCACCCCACTCGAGTAAAGAACAAGCACCCAAAATCAGCTTGGTCCTGTGGGTGCTTGTTCGTTACCTGTGCCCTATAAATTTAAACAAAAATACCAACACTAATCCCATAACCGAAACAAATAGCAGTGTATTCAACACAAAAAAAGTTTATTTCAAACGAATCACAACATTTAAAGAGCTGGAAAGAAATATTTGAGCTGACTCTGAGATTCATTCTTCTGTCGCTCTCGGTAAAAGACTTCATCCAGAGCATCGCTGTGCTTGAGAATGCCGAAATCGGCGTAGTTCTTCTCCACCTAGGTAACTTTATTGGAAGGGAGTGGGCGTAAGGTGCCCGTTTATCGGGTGTCCGTTTATTGGGGGTAAGGTTTGCTTTATTTTAGGTAAAACAAACCAAATTTTTAAAACTGACCGTTTATCGGGATGTCCGCTTATCCAGGTTCGACTGTGGTTTTAGTTGCTCTAATTTTTGTGTTTTTCTAAAGTTTCCGAACCGAAAAAGTCCTCAAAAATATGTTAAGCACTTTTCACACAACTCAGCAAGTTCTAAATAAAAAGCGGCCGGAGTCCACTTTGTGGTCAACAGAGCCGAAACGTCGTTTTTACAAGGTCTAAGCATGTTTTAGGCCCTGAAACGATAATAAAAAGAGAGAAAAGAATTATGGGAAGGACATTTTTCAAGAATATGTTACGAAAATTGATCCCCTGTGGTTTTTAGTCATTTTTGCCATGATCCTTCTGGCAACCAGACAAATACAGTTTTTTGTTGTTTTTGTCGCGCGACAAATACAGTTTTTGCTGTATATGTCGTGTCGAAACTGTCGCGCGACAAATACAGTTTTTTCGATGTTTGTCGCGCGACAAATACAGTTTTTTGTTGTATCTGTTGCGCGACAAACATTATTTATAGTTTATCAGTTTATTTATCGTTGTCATTAATAGATCTTGTTTAGATCCATCGACATGTCTAGCGAATCTGAAGATGAAAATGGTGATGAGCTTAGCTTTCTTCTCAGGGAACCAATCGAGCATGAAGATGTCAGCAGCAGAGGAAAACGTATCGTCTGGGCCAATAGCTACTCTTATACGCATCGCAACGTAAGTTTTATTATGTTTGGTTGAGCTGTACAATAATACGCTCAGGAAAGTTCGAGAATAATTGGTGTCCATTTCTTCGTCTGTCAGCATCAAAGAAATAATAGCGTCGGTCTAAGAAAGCTATGCAAAGGAAAAGGATACATGCGTGACGGTCAGAAGTTCTTCTTCGTTACCAAGCTGCACAATCATGATTCCAAGCCTTTTGATTACGAGGTAATCTTTATTTTATTCTTTATTTTTAATATGAATAAATTTTCAGACAAAGAAACGAATGAAATATGGGCTAGCCGTTGCAGAAGTTTCTCCTCTTAGCAAGACAAAGTCAGTTCTAAGATCGATCAAGCGAGGAGCCGGACCGGATGTCATTGCAGCGTTACCGAAGGATGCCAGCATTTCGAGGCAGCTACAACAGAAAATACAAAGTCAAATGGCCACCGTGGATACGAGAAAATTGAAGACATGCTCATACCAGAAGGAGCTCAGCAGACGAACGATGGCAACCAATTCTACGTTTTGACTCGCGGCTTACAGAACCGTAGTTTCATATTTTACATTTAATTGTTTAGTTCAGCAGACGTTTTCTTGTATTTTGGCTGCTACAATTTTGTGTAGATGGAGATGCTTCTCCTTTCTGCTGGTGTAATGGACAAAATCCATTATGCCATCAGATAAGGAGAAGCATCTCCATCACCCCTTTTCCCCGCCAGCAAACAACAAATAGGGGAAAGGGAATAAATTTTAGTGTGTGAAAATTGTTTTGGTGGATAGAGCAAGTTGCTCTCCACAATTTATTCGAAATAAATCTATATTTTTGTAGTTGTCTACCACACTCCGCAAATCCCCAACCAGACACACTACAATCGAAAAAAAATTGAGTATAGGAAAGTCTTTTCGTAAGGTTTTTTTTTATAAAATACGATGATAAGTAAATCAATGAAAAAATAATAAATAAAATTTGTTCAATGTCATCCATTAGGCCGAAAAAATCAGGAATATGAGTAAAAATTTGAAAAAATTGAAAAAATTCATTATTTAGCACCCAATATATTGCCCGAACCCAATACCAATATTTTCGAAGCACACCAACCAATTTCCCAATACCAATACTATCGCCTTTATCTAAACCCAATACCCATATACCAATATATTGTTTGTTCCCATCTCTAAACAAAACTATATTCAAATTCTATTTTCTGAGCAAGTCAAAACGACTAAAAACCATAGGGGTACCAAGCAAAAAAACAAAACCAAAAAAGTTCTTCCCACGTCTTTTTTTCATCTTTTTTTTAAATCATTTTTGGTGCTTAAAACGTGCTTAGACCAAAAAAACGGGGTTGGGCTCCGTTGACAAAGCACACTTTATCCTAAAAAGCCTCGGCCTACGCGAAGGTTAAAAATCATACGCTTTTTTCAGGAAATACTAGGAACTAATAAAACTTAGAAAAAATCTTGTTGAAGTAAAACAAATTTTAGGCTCGTTTTTACTTCAAATTAGTTTCAAAACATACTTGCATGCCCAACAGTTTATTGTCTACTACTAAACAAATTCAAGTAATATGAATTTTAGAATTACTCAATTTTTCCAACAATTCACTAAAACTTGTTCATTTACTCTTCTGGAGTTGGTTCTGGGTCAGCTGCAATTTCTTCATTTTGTTCTGCTTGATTGTCATCAGACTGTGCTTCAGCCTGAGGCTCTGCATCCTCAGAAACTTCATCTGTGGCCGGTGGAGGGTCGCCCTCGGACTGCGCAGCTTCTTCTGTGCCTTTCTCTTCTGTGGCTTCCTCTTCTTGTTTTACAGGTTCAGCCACTTCCTCTAATGGCTTTTCAGTTTCTTCTTTGTTATTATTTTCAGCTGCTTTAGCTTTTTTATCGTCAGCCTTTTTTTTCTGAGCCACCTTTTTCTCAGCCGTTTTTTTCGCAGCATCGGCGGCCATTTCCGCTTTTTCCGCAGCCTTTTTCTTTTTATCGTGATCTGAAAAATTTCGCTGTCAAATAAGCAATAAATAGACTTGTACTGGTGAAAGTCCAAAATGACTTTTCCTTTTTCGCAAAAGTTATCTCATGAAAATACAATCAGGGAAGACAATAAAAATTTAAAGAAAAATGCATTTTGACTTTACGAGGAAGTGACGTTTCAACATTGTAGGTATCTATCAAACTTACATCTACAAATCAGACAGTAGTGGAAAGAAAAAAACGAAAAAAGCAGATTTTGTTAATGTTAGCAAAATTTTTGCAAATCTCACATAAAAAATTGATCAAAAATAAATTTTGTTCAAGGAAAAATATGTATACAGTCTACTCTCGGTTTAAGGACAGAAGTTCGTTACTGTTTGAATTGCGATACTTTTTTGAGCCCAAAGTTCGACATTTTTCAGCAGTTCTGTTTTAACAGTCTGGTTTCTAAAAAATCGCGACCCGGACGATCCCTTGAAGATCCTTCTACCGAAATCGGACTGTAGGACGATTCCAAAAGTGTGTTCTTGTCATTGTGTTTTTGACCCTTTTTATACTCCATGATCAGCTAATTTACAATTTATTGTGTAGTCAGAGAGAAAAGCTTCCAAATGATTGGCAACTTGCCCAATAATAATATGCGAAAAGCGGGCAAACCAATCAAAAGTCGGAAATCTCCAAAAAAAATTCCGGCGAAATTATTTTTGTCGAAATAACGTGTAGGAGCTTGTTTAAGAGCAATGTCCAAAAAGACATGAGGCCTTAAAATTTTGAGTAGTTTTCTATTACATTTCGATTTTTAAGCTATTTTTTGCAGGAACTTTGCAATTCTGCAATTCTTGATTACGCTAATCCAACTTTAAATTCTGCACAGGTTTGTCTGACACTGCAACACCGAGTGGTCGACAAAATATAGCTAAAATCATTTTTTAAAAATCAAACAAAAGTATAACACGCCGTTCGTCAACTCAAACCAGAGTAGCCCAGGCTTTCTTAAAATAAACGGTTGTTTCGATTACTACAGACCTACTTCAATGACTAATTTTTTTAATGCCTTGAAATTGTTTTACCTGCATGCTTCTTATTAGTTTCTTCATGTTTTAGTTTCTTTTTGCTTTTCTCATGCCCATTAACTTTTGTTGATTTGTGTTCATCAGTCTTGTGTTCTTCTTTTTGACATGTTTACCAGTCTTGTGTCCGTCTTTTTTAATATCTTCTTAAACAATTCAAATTGTTATTAGAACAAACAAAGCTTGGGAGGATAATCCAGTCTATCTATTAGTCCAGTCATTTCCCGAAATCGTGTTTGACCTTCCCACGTCGTTGTTAGGAGAGAAAAAATGTTTTCGGCATTGGGAAAGCATTTAAAAAATGGTCAAAATTTGACTTTTCGCCTTGAGGTACCAAGCTAACCCATTTTATATTAGGGTATTCTACCGCATTTGGTCACTGGAGTTGGGTAAAAAGAGTCTCTATATGCATGTATGATCATGAATCTTGCTCGGAATCACGTAGTAGGCAAGTCTGTGCGTGCATATCTAATTCATGAAGCCACCTGCGGGGTCTTGGGGGCTTGGAGTTGATATGTACACACGAAAAAAACAGGGAGGATTAAGGCATATTTTTCTCGAGAGGACCACCAACACATACAGGGTGCGGCGAAAAAAGGCGCACACCTTCGAATTATAGTCGATTTTCTGCATTTATTGATAAGGCAGCATTCATTCATTATGCTTTATTTATTTTTTCGTATTGTCGATAAAGTTTGGTGTAACAAAGAGAGACGGTTGAAGCCCTAGGTCATAGGGTCAGCTTAAATACGTATGGGATGGGAATGAAAACTTTTGAAAATAAGTACATTTGGCAAAAAGAAGTACAATTTGGTCATTTTTCTTCAAAAAGTGCCATTTTATCCAGTGCTTATCGCCATTTTGAAACGAAAAAAGATTTTGACGTAAAACTTTAAAAATAACAAAGATATTAGGCCTTAAAAAGTACAAATCTTTTTAAAAAGTACGATTCCCATCCCTGGTATATGTGAACCAACCACTTGGTGAGTTAGCCCTGTGCAGCGAGCCACGTCAATCTCATGTTAAGAGAGCTAGACCTAGGGTCACGGCAGAATGAGAGAACTCGGTGCCGGCCTCACAATCGTTATTTGAACCTCGTTGGTTACACCAAAAGATCTGTATTTCAGACGGTGCGTGGAAGCCCTTGACAAAAAATTTGAAAAGTGTCCACGCTTTTTCGCCACACCTTGTACAGGGCCAACTTTTTCAAAAAATGCTTTTCTATCTTAAAACATGTTTTTTCACCTAATAACGACCTTAGAATCTCAAGGTGTCCATGACCGGATTATGAAGTTTAGCCTAATGCTTAAATTACCTACCTTTTTTATGATGTTCATCATGGTGGTGTTTGTCACTCTTAGGCTCAGCATCTGTCCCAACGGACAGAAGCACCACCAAAACAGTGGCCAGCAGCAAGCAATTGAATAGACAAGACATAATTTAGAATAAAGCAGGAGCTTGTCAATCCACTCCATTGCCTGCCTTATATGTTAAACGAAAAATTGATTTTTCACCTCTCTGAGATGGGTCCTTTAATGAGTTGTCATGCTTAACATCGGCAAAAACGTGAAAATGGACAAGACCAGGTGTCCAGGTGCCCTCTCCAGGTGGTTTGCCGTCGTCCCCCAAAAAAGTCAAAATTTTCGAAAAAATTTTTTTTTGTGCAAATGTCTTTCCGCGCCCTGAAAACATATTTTCTTCACGTTTCTAAAACGTTGAAATGATACTCTTAAACCACTCTTTGAGCGAGTTGGTATAATGGATCCCAGCCGAATAATTAGCTAGAGATGAAAATGCGGGCCTGATCCTGCTTCGGACAATTTTAGACAAAAATTTCGCTCTGTAATTCTGTTCGGGAAATCCCAAGTGATCATTTTTATTCCTTTTTTCTTAAAAATTCAACAATTTTTAGCTTTTGTTCTTAAAGGGGCATGCTTGTCACCAACGGGAGTATTTTAAAGAGCGGGTACCAGGTCAATTCAAAAAAGAATTATTTGAAAACACAAATTGGTATTCTCCTGGCTATAAGTAATGAAAACACTTCCATTACTTAACACTCGGAACGTCGAGCGGCCACTTTGCTTTGTTGGACGTCGAATTTCCTGCTGAACAAGATGGCATTTTAAGTTTGAAAAAATCTCGAGAAAAACGTTTGACTGAAGCCAGATAAACATTGAAAGTTATAACACGAAAGTGGAAAAATTGCGATAAATTTTTGTATGCTATAGATTTTGGGGCCCTATCCCTCAATGGGGGCTGGGGTTGCTTTGGTCCCCATTGTTTTTGCTGTGATTTTTTAGGCGAAGGCTCAATCAAAGGCAGGCCAGTGTATGTTAGGACGCACTATCTTACAAGGGAGTCTTGCATAGTGTCCGTGCGATATCGAGAAACGGTATACAGTCGACTCTCCCAATAACGAACCCCTGAATAACGAACTCTCTCAATAACGAACACTTTTTTTGGTTTGGTTTGGTTGGATTTTCGATAAAGTACTTATAACGGACCTTCTCAATAACGAACACCTAGAGCCGGTCCCCAGGGGGTTCGCTATTGGGAGAGTCGACTGTATTTTGCAAAGATATCTCTTCGAAAATCCTTGTTTGACTTCGAGATCAGTTTATGGCCACGGCTCGATTTTATAAAATAACTATGGACAAGTATTAAATGTGCCTTGTTTTGGCTGAAAAGTGCCTTGTTTTTTTTTTCTTTTGGTCAAAAAGGCAAGTATCTAATCAATTTTTGTGATGACACTATCAGGTAGCTCTGCGACTCTAGTTTTTAATAGTGCATCGTTCCTTGCAATATCTTTGCAAAATACAGTCGACTCTCCCAATAACGAACCCCCTGGGGACCGGCTCTAGGTGTTCATTATTGAGAGAGTTCGTTATTGAGAAGGTCCGTTATAAGTACTTTATCGAAAATCCAACCAAACCGAACCAAAAAAGTGTTCGTTATTGAGAGAGTTCGTTATTCAGGGGTTCGTTATTGGGAGAGTCGACTGTATGGCACAAAAAGGTAAAATTATGAAACAAATTATTTTTCCAACTTGCTTCATACTTCGACGTATTTGTGCTATATTTTGCAAAGATGCTTCAACAAGTAATACGTCATTAGATTCTAGAACCTTAGGGCTATCTAATTGTGTTATAACTTAAAAAAAATTGTTTATATACTCACTTGAATAAAACCCCAAATAACAAATCACTTTTCAGTGCTTTTATTTATTTATTTTTAGCAAGTGGCCTAAAAACCGGTTTGAAATGAACGACCATTGCAAGGTGAGTGCATAATCTCCCAAGAGGCAGACACCACTTATCTCCAGACTGCATGTATGACCGTGACTAGTCAAAATGACCGCTGGAATCTGCTCCTTCGCTTGAGCATATGTGAGCTGCAATATGTCTGTAAAAACTTAGACAACCAGTGTCCAAGTCATAAAACCACCATTTTTTACTAGTCGAATTTCCAAGACGCTCAAGAGCACGTCACAGCTGTGTATAACTTCTCAATGCTTGGTCAATACTCGTGGAGAAATTCAAGAGCTACGAGATAGGCGAAAAACCAACACAAAAGTTAGAAAAAAGTCACTCAAAATTACAGGAGAAGAGGATAAACCAGCTGTTTTGCTCGTATTATAATTTAAAGGGCACCTTGTTCGGCATATTCCTGGCCGAATTACTAAAGAAAATTGAGAGTGCAATATCCCAAAATTTCAGCTTGAAAAAATGCAACATAATTAGTGCAAAGGCTCACAAGACAACAAGCAAATAAAACAATATCCAAGCCAAAACAATTTGACCCCAAAACACCACGAAAACCCGAAGCTTTTGGACTAAAATTCAGGTGCTCGTGGCTTGGTTTTATAATTTTCTCAAAATTGTTTAAAGCATTTCATTTTTTAAAACTCGTGCTCAACACGAATCTGGTGTCACAATTTGAAAATTCACAGTGTGCACCACAGTGAAGATAAATAATAGCTTTAAAAATTGCTAAGGCTAAAACTTTTCGAGAAACAACATTTTCAAAGAAATTTTTGCTTTTTCTTAATCTTCATAAAATTTTCTACAAAACTGTGACATGTGTTAATTTAATCCTTCAAGTGTGAAAAAAATCTATGGCTATTTAAAATAAGTCTAGTCAGAGTCTCACATTGTAATCCTTGAGCTTTTTCATGCGTTAAATTTAAATAACATCTGGGCAAATTACCAGTCAAAAGATAGCTCAGCCTCTCCTTTACAAGATATATTATACACAGCACAAAAATCATAAGTATACAAAAAGTTATTGAATTTTTTTCTGATTTCATGTCAAGACGAAAATATTAAAAACTCTAATGTTCAGAGGGCTCCAGCAAATCTTTTTTCTCGAAAACTGTTGTGAACTGTGTTTTGAATCACCATTTGTCTTGTAGTGATTCAAACATGTCTGTTACTCTCGTAGTATATAAAGGTCTGAACGTCTGTGTTCAGATCAGTTTGTGTCCGAATAAAGCTATTAAGAAGTCGTGTGCTATCGTCTCTCTCTCTCAAGCTAACAAGGATACAACATTGGCGCAGTCGCAATGGATGCAAACGAACTCAAAGCTATGGTGGCTAAGCAGCAAGAGTCAATAAATCAAATGGTGGCTCAGAATAAGGCTCAGCAAGATCAAATGGCTCAAATGATAGCTCTCTTCCAACAGCAACAGCAAAATGGTGGTGGTGGTGACAACGCTCAGCCTGCTCCTCCTGCTATCTCTACGTTGCCTCAATTGCCAGACATGGAAGTCTTCAGCGCTGATGACAGCGATCCGAACAAGTTCCAAAATTGGATGCAGCGGTTCCAATTCTCTCTCGATTGCACAGCTCCGAATATGGTGGGATCAACGAAAGTGAAGCTCCTAATGACCAAGCTCTCTGCCGAAGCCTTCGCCGAGTACTCCAAGAGCTGCCTGCCTAAGGATGTGACCGACTACAATATGGAGGAAACGGTTAGTGGTATCTTAAAATTATTTGCTCATTCTCGCTCGCTGGTGGTGGATCGCTTCGAATGCCTGCGTATGGTCAAAGATGATGGGGAAGAATTCCGCCACTACGTCAATCGTCTCAAGGGTCAGCTCCGCTTGTTCAAATTCAGCTCTCTCAAAGAGGAAGAGTTCAATTGCCTTCTTCTGCTGCTAGGACTCAAGTCAAGTCAAGATGCAGCTATCCGAACTCGCCTTCTCCATCGAATCAACGAAAAGGGGGATGCAGTCAAGTTCGAAGAAATTGTGGAAGAAGCTGCCAGCTACCTCTCAACAATCGCCGAAGCAAAGCATCTGGAAAGAAGTCAGCAGCCCTGCTCCAGTCCGTACATCAATCAAGTCAGCAAAGCTTCAGTTCCGCCGAGTGCCTGCTTCCGCTGTGGTCTAATGCATTGGTCCGACGATTGCCGTTCCAAGAATGCCGAATGCCACAAGTGCGGTCAAATTGGTCACCTCAGCAAGCAATGTGACGCAATTCAGCAGTTCCGCCAGCCGAAGAAGAAGTTCCAGAAGCAAGTCAAGTCTTCGAATCAATCAAGCTATGGGGTCAACTGCCTTCAAATGCAATCAGTGCAAGTTCAACAGTTGGGTAAGAAGCCTCAGCTCATCAAGAAGCAAGTGCAAGTCAATGGCCGGTTTGTCCTCTTCACTCTCGACACTGGTCAGAAGTGACAGCAATCAATGAGGAAACCTATCTAGCAATTGGTCGGCCTCCAATCTATCGAAGCAAATGGCAGGGTCGTCTCTACAATGGGTCAAGCTGCAAGTTCATCGTGATGGTATCGCATCCTTCTCTGCCAATGGTCGCTCAGTCAAGCAAGCTTTTGTGGTGGCTCAGCATGGATCAATCAACCTCCTAGGGATCAATGCGCTCAACGCACTAGGATTTTGGACATGCCTTTCAATCAGCAGCGATCAAAGAAAAGCACCAGCCTTCTCAGTTCCGTCAGTCAAAGGGATCAACCTGCTACAGCTCAGCTCAACTGGTAGCCAGGACCCTCAGCAGCCTTCCAGTGGTCGCAGCAGCAAGCCTTCGTCGCCATGCTCTATCTGTGGACTCATGCACTGGAAAAGCAACTGCTCTCGTCACAAGTCAAAAACCAGAAGTTCCAAGCTCTTGGATCGTCAGTGAGTCTCTCAGTTGCCGTCCTTCTCTCAAGTGCAGCCTGCCAAGAAGAAAGTGACCAGCAAAGCAACTCGTCTTCCAGCAAATGTCGTCTCCGAAACAGCTCCGCTTCCAGTCTTTAATCAAGGGAAGGAGTGGACGCGTCATTATGCTCATCAGTCTCGCCTGCAAGCAAGTGTCTTCCAATCAGCTCCGCTTCAAGAAAAGGGAATGGAACATCGTGCTCAACTCTCTCGTCTTCTCCAGTCACAGCAGAGATTCAGCAGCCAATGGTCGGTATAGGGAACGGTCAAAGAAGCCTCAAGTGCCAATTTACGAACAGTCAAAGTTCCTCGGCCAGAAAGATGCTCCAATGCTGCAAGAAAGAAATCAATCTCCTATTCTTCAGAATCTCTGTCCGCCCAACCCATTGTACGGGGGAAGGTGTTGTGAACTGTGTTTTGAATCACCATTTGTCTTGTAGTGATTCAAACATGTCTGTTACTCTCGTAGTATATAAAGGTCTGAAGGTCTGTGTTCAGATCAGTTTGTGTCCGAATAAAGCTATTAAGAAGTCGTGTGCTATCGTCTCTCTCTCTCAAGCTAACAAGGATACAACAAAAACTGTTGAAACCAAAAACACCATCTTGTCCAGCAGGAAATTCTGCGTCCAACAAAGCAATGTGGCCATTGCTTGCCGATGCGGTGGCTCAGTGTTTGAGCAGGGGCGCACTACTGGAATCATCCTTTTTCTTCAACTTTTACCAGTGTTTTGCTGAAGACACTTTTTGGACCTGTGAGTGAGAGTGAGTGAGAATGACATGTGTCCTCACAGCCTGTGAGTGAGAGTGAGAATTCAAAAATAGTCCTCACAGGGTGTGAGTGAGAATGAGAAAACAAATTTTTGTCCTCACAGCTTGTGAGTGAGAATATAAAAAAGGTTTCATTCTCAGTGAGAATCTCTTTAAGAGTGAGAATCTCACTGAAAATGAGAATCTCAGTGAGAATCAAAGGGAGGTTACATCTCTTGTCCGTATCTGGTCCTGCATGGAAATCGTTTTAATTCAAATTTAAAAACATTTGTAGGTTGCTGGTTGCAATTTTTCTGGCCGCATACCTTTTTTTTCATATTTTTTGTGATTAAGTTAAACACCTGTGTTCTAAGGCTAAAAATTATCAACATATTGAATAATATCATTTCTATGGTTGATTTGAAGTCATTAACAGCTTTGATTTTACGACTAAATGCATATCACCTTTAAAGTAAATAAGAATACCAAGGTTTGGGCTCTAACTTATCTCAAGTAGGGGCGATTATTAGAGGTAATACGGTATACCCTAACACCCTTTTAAAATTTTAAGTTTACCGAATTTCGCATGGAGATCGGATATTTCTGGTCAGAATTTGGTCATTGGCCGAAGTACACTGTACCGCTTGGCTCAAAAACGCTCAAAATTCGTTTTTTTTTCCGACCGAGCATTAAAAAAATCACAAAAAAATCTTTATGCATTGGGACACCAAGCTAATTTAAAGAGGGGGGAGGCAAATGTAATAAGTCGAGTCTCGATTTATGGCACCCTGGGAACCGTAAAACAGTGCGTAAGATCAAAAGTGCCGTAAATAAAATTTTCCTTGGTCCACATAGTGGCTCAAGTAGCTCAGATCAATCATCAGACCAATTCGAGTTTTATCAACTTCTATGGCTATTCAAAGACGGTAAAAATAATTAAAAAAACATGCTTTAGGAAGTGCTCGTACATTTTTAGCCAAAAAATTGACTGAAAATCGACTTTTTGCCTTGGGATTCCAAATGTATCACATCACTTTTCGATAATTATTACTCTTTTTTCAAATAAACACAAAACATATAATACTCATTTTAACACTTGACACTCTCAGAAGCAACCAAGGCAGAAGAAAAAAGTTTTTTTTATTTGCCTATTCTATCGCTTTCAGTGCCTGAAAAAAGCTTTGACATAAAAATGGAAATGATCCTGCTTTAAATTTCAAAAGTTAAATTTTCATGTCATGATTTTATGCTTATGGCGTAAAATCGGAGTAAATTTTAATGAGTGTTATCGCAAAGGTGTCGTAAAATCAAAGGGTGCTGTAAATCAAGTGACGTAAAACCGAGTGTATGATTTTAAAGATTTCTAATTTAACCAACCAAGTGCCGTGAAACAGAGGGTGCCATAAAATCTGGTGCTGTAAAACCGAGACTTGACTGTGGCGAATACTTTAAATTCTGTAATCTCCTGGGTGCCCACCCTATTTTTCGATCCATTTTGAGCTAGTTAACTTTCTTCTAAGGCCAAAAACTATCGAGTAATCGATTGGAATCATTTTCAGCACTGCTTTGATATCAGCAAACTGCCTTAAATTCAAGAACTTAAGCAAATGACCATCAAAATGAAGTACCTATTTTACCCTGTACCTATTTTATTGACTTCTCAGCAAGAGATATCAACTTTTAAGAGTCAGAATGTCAAAAAGAATGATATGAAAATATTTTCACGTCAAAATCGCTTCAAAAAATATTAAAAAAAAGTGAAGGCCTAAGATCGGGGCCGCACATTAGTAGAGTTTGTTACTGGGATCTTGAAACATGTGCACTTGTAAAAAAAGTACTGAACATTATCAGAAATATTGGGGTTTGTACAAGCTGAAATTAGCTGGAATCGGCTTGTACAAGCCATCATATTTTCGGTAAAGTTTTCCAGCTTTGGACCTTGCATATCCGGAGACCATCCACATACCAGGAACCAAGTCACAGGGGAGCAAGCAAAAATCGGGTTTTTTCAAATTCTATACTGAAAAGTTTTGTATGAGAGAAAAATCAACGACAAAAATAGAATTTCAAAAAACACTTTAAAAAAAGTTATGACCGTTTCAAAACCAAGGAGTTTCTTGACACACGCTGTCTTTCAAACATATTTTAAAACATATATGCATACTCAACATTTTATTTCTATTACTGCTTCAGCAGTTCAAGCGGTATACATTTTACAATCATAAAATTTTCAGTAATTATAAGACTATCGGCGTTGATGACAATAAAAACTTCTGAAATTCGAATTAGTAGTTTACAGCACTCTCTCGTCTCACAATATACTCTTTGCTTCATTTAAAATAAAAAGACTCAAAAGAGTATAGTGCCAGACAAAAGAGTAGTGTTATCCGCGAATTTAAATATCAGAAATTCACATTATCGTCAACTGTGCTTGCTTTTTGACTAAAATTTTTTATTATGCATCTCCAGTTTCTTCTGGATTTGCTTCTGGGTCAGCCTCGGCTTCTCCATTGCCTTCGGCTTTTTCAGTCTGATCGTCAGTCTGACCAGCTCCATCGTCCGCACCTGTATCTGCGGTCTGGGCATCATTCAGCCTTTTCTTCTAGTTGGGCATTATCTTCTGTGTTTGAGGGATCATCTGTTGGGGCTGGGTCAGCTTCTTCTGGGGCTTCCTTTGCTGAAGTTTCATCAGCCTTTTCTTCTTCTTTCTTAGGTTCAGCTGCTACTGGTTTTGCTGGAGGAGTAGCCTTTGCAGCAGTAGTTGCCTTTGGTGCACTAGCATGTGGGCCATGTCCTGCACAAAATTATATTAAAATATGCAAACAACTAGATTAGTACTGTTAAAAAACAAGCGCTTTCTGCTTTTTGTGGGAATTTCTCTTACTCAAATAAAGCATTGAATCCTGGACCCAGAACCACCAAAAGTCTATTAGTGAAATTAACATTTTCAAAGGCGGGTGTTGGATACGTTTGACGAGTTGAATGTCGAGGGTATGCTAAACTAGCGCTGAATACTGTCTATGCCATTTTTGACAAAATTTTCAGCAGAAAGGAATGAGTATACACAAAAAATGACCTAATGCTGGATCTAAGTAGTTTTTACTCCAAGCAAAACATGTAACAAGGTTTGTCAGAACAATCAGCTGCTTTTTGTTTGCTAGAGGCTATTTCGATTTGGCTCATACAGAATTGGTTTACGGAAAAAAAAATATGGTATGAAAGGATTTGAAAAATTGTATTATGTTGTCTATATTGAATTACCTGTTACATGATCCTTCGTGGTTTTTTTTGCCGCTGTTGCTTTTGTCTTCTTGGAGCTTGTTGGCTTACTCGTTGGCTTATCCGTTGACTTATGTTTATGTCTTTTTAAGTTTATTGATTGCTGCTTTTACATGGTGAGCTTTAATGATTAAGAGCGATTATAATAAGCAAAAACAAAAGTTAAATTACTCACGTTTTTTTATCTGACCCTTTATTATCTTTAGCATGAACAACTTTATTTTTGTTCCCATGATGTTTACTAGCATCTGTCCCAACGGACAGAAGCACCACCAAAACAGTGGCCAGCAGCAAGCAATTGAATAGACAAGACATAATTTAGAATAAAGCAGGAGCTTGTCAATCCACTCCATTGCCTGCCTTATATGTTAAACAAAAATTGATTTTTTCCTCTCTGAGATGGGTCCTTTAATGAGTTGTCATGCTTAACATCGGCAAAAACCTCTACGTGGAGCATTTCATGGCTGTCGTTTCTCAAGTGGGTGTTCACGTGAGGCAGTGGTGGGTTGTACAAGCCTGAGCCCTGCCTCTATGCTTGACATGTAGGTGATTGGATAGCGCCGATCTATTGATTTTTAGAAAAATAGGTAGGTCAGGAGTTTTCAAAAATAGGCTGTCAATATATCAGTTGTCGATTGATTCAAAGGTTTGAATTTTTTAACGAATTTCTAAATTTTGAAAAATCTTACTTCGTTAAAATAATTTGGCTAAAGAAAGAAACGGAGTCCCTATCCTCGCTCTAGAAGATTCTAGACAAAAATCCAGCTCTGAAATCCCGATCCTGAAATTTGTTTAATCCCAAGCGGTCATTTTCATTTCTAGTTTTCTTCTAGAACTCACCATTTTTAAGTTTTTTAGTTTTCAAAGGGGCATACATGGTGAACTTTAATGAATAAGGGATGATTATAATAAACAAAAACAAAATCTTAATTACTCACGTGTTTTTATACGCATACCAGTACGTCACAGGAAAATAGGCTACTACTGCCAAAGCTTTTGTCTCTCGAAAATTTCTTATACCGTCTTTATTCTAATAAGGCTGCTGGATACCAGTGTTGTGCGTTTGGCTCGTTTGCGAGCGAGCAGCTCGCGTCCCTTTGAGCCCTTTGAGAGGACGCGAGCTGCTCGCTCGCCAAATAGCTATGTTCGCGAGCCATATGGCTCGCCAAGTTAAAGAACAAAGTGACAAGAGCTTCTTATCTCGCGAGCCATTGGCTCACATCTATAATAGCGTATGGTTCGGCTCGCGGAAAATATTGTTAGTTGGAATAAAGCCCAAATATTGTTTATTTTTCCATTTTTTCAATTTTTGACTGATTTTTTTGCAAACATTAAGCTGGTGATACTTTATTTGTCTTTTTCCTTGTCTTTAACAATAATTGACGTTTAAAACTCACATAAAAGCGCGAGCCGAACCATTCGTTTTTGTTTGCGAGCCAAATGGTTCGCGATTCAAATAGCTCGTATGGTTTTGGCTCGCGTTCGGCTCGCTTAAAAAAAACAAGTACGCGAGCCAATTGGCTCGCATATATAAATAACCCGAGCCAATATGGCTCGAACTCATTTAGCTCGCTAGGACATGCGATTTTAGGTCTTTCGTTTGGCTCGCGCGAGCCAAATGGACAACACTGCTGGATACCCTACTTTTGAACTCCTATAAATCCGAAAATTAAAGGTTGGTCTCATGATTTTCGGGTGCTTAACTAAAATTAAAAATTAGGCTCGATAGTGCTTCACGGCCCCTCAAAATTCAAAAACATAATCACTTAAGGTTTTGGCGCCAAATGCAAAAATTCAAAATTTGACTGAAATTTCGATGCATTGAGCCAAGCTTGGACAAGGTTTCTGAGTGATTTTATTTCGATCTTTTTTAAGTAAACTTATTTTTAACGCTTTCCTCACATCCAGGCATGAAAATAAGCAATCACTTTACTTAAGAACGCTCAAATTTCGGAGATGTCAATTAGGTTTTCGAAGGGTATAACCGAAAAAGTCATCTGGTTTTGAAACAATAACTGTCTTAACGTTTGAATTTTCATTCGAAACATTAAAAAGTGGAGCTGAGGCCTGGTAGAGGAGTAAATTTGCTACACTTTGGTACTAAAAAAGTGTTCGAAAATACAAAATTCAGTGCGTCACAGAAGGTTAGACGAAAAACACGAAAACTCTTGTTTTACACGGAAAAATGCCGGTTGTTCGCGTTGACTAGTCTATTGTTTGTAATATTTTTGGTTTTCAAAATTCTATTTTGGTGAATCAATAGAAGAGATTATGGGCTTTCTTTTGGTATATAAGAGTTTTTCTGAAAATGCAAAATTCGAGGTTTTTCAATGCAATGAACTTTCGTTTGATTTCAGAGCTGAAGATGATTCTTACCAGAAAGATGTGTTCCAACCAAACGTTACTGCGTCTTTCCGAAATGTCTTCGTACTGCGATCAGCAAAAGTGGGAAAGCAAGGCCTGAAGAAGCAGAAGCAAATGGAAGCCAAAATCAAGATGGATGACATCGAGCTAGAGCAGGATGAAGAATATGGGAGCATGTGGCTTTGTCGAGGTAAAACTTTCTCGCCTGATATAGCATTAATTATGCGCCTTTCACACTTGTCCACATATATCTGAACTATCTAGTGTTTAGCAAGATCAGAAGACTGCCATCACTGAGCGAGCCACTACTCCATTCACGACCAAGGAGTAAGGATACAGAGATGACAAGCCACGTACTATTGGGGCACGAAACAACCCAATACAGCTTTTGATAAAGTGCTTTACTTTTTAGACTTAGTGACTGGGTCCCTGGGTACTTAACTGGACTCAAAATTAGGGAATAATTTTATTGAGCAAATAAATGCAACAAATTATATGTAAGTCGAAATAAGTGATAAAAGCAAGAAAGTAGCACAAAACTGTTATAAGGCACGCCAATATCTGGGGGCCGGATAATAGCCGAAAACTGGCACTGGTATCTGGGGATCTGACTGGGTGATGTTTTACTACCCAAAGCCTGCAACAACTGGCTTAGCACAACTGGACTGGGAGTGGAAGGGCAAAAAGCCTATACAAATTCACCAACTGGGACCAAAAAAACCCAACTGGCCGAAAAAACCACTACAAAAAGAAATCCAACCCTATCACCACTTTCTACAACTTATATAAAGGAGAGTGGGTAGAGAACATTACCTATTACTCATAAACACAGCGGAGTAGGCACTAAGAGGGTACCACAAAGGGCATGGCTGTATAAACACAGGGAGAGATAGGGGGGGGGAGGGTGCAAACACAATAAAATCGTGGCCAGATAAACCAAAAGCATATATGACCATTCAAACCGAAACTGTGGTTTACTTGAGCCGATGAAGAACTCGCAGACGCGACATTCGGCCTCCCTGGCCTTGAGTGAGCTGGTTCCTGGTCCTCTGATGACTGTGCCCATGGTGAGGGGTGTTCCAGTAGGAGTTGGGCACATATTGAGGGTGGTGGTAGTAAGCGACACAGGAGTGAAAGCATGAACACGGCATTTGGTCATGGAGTCAACGGCAATAGGGAAGTAATGGATGTCTCGTAGTGGGACCGGCTTTTTCTGAAAATCACGTCTACCCCTGTATGGTTTACTGATTCCCCCCCCACTTTTTCTTAAACTTCCCTGTGTTGTTAACTAGAGTAGGCTGTACGGCTCCATAGTGCAGTGTGTTGATTTTGGATGAGCCTGGCTGGGGACTTGAACTGACTGGGGCCTCATTTGACTGGTTGTTGGCGGGGGGGTTTTGAGTTCCTGGATCGCTATTTGCTCGGGGTCATTGTTAGGGGGCGACAGGGGTTCATATTGTCCAAAGTAGTCGACACTATGCAGAGGTTTGGGCTACCAGCGCTGTGAGGTGATTTGCGGGTAGTAACTGTGGTAAGATTTAGTGGTTCAGTGGGAATAATAGGTGTGGGCATGAATACATAATGTTTTTCGGTAAATTCTGTTGAAGAAGGGCATCTGCCAAGTTTGGGATTCGTTGAAGTTGGCCATGTGCTTGATGCGTTGCCGGTAAAAGTAAATACGGGTTTGAATATGCGGGAGGCTAAAGCAAAAAGTTTATGGTTAAGAGTTTCCAGCCCAGGCCTGTCAATTGTGCTGAAAGTGTAATTAACCCGACCCCCAAACCTTACTATAGCCTTATATAAGAAAAAGCAAGATCTCGGTATACGTTTCGTTAGATAGGTGGGTCTTCATTTTTCTGAAATATAGCAAAAATCACTCAAATAATTAGAATAAAAGTTAAATGGTAGTGTAGTTATATAAGGTGGGTTGATAGGGTGTTTAAGCTAGGTCGGGTGATTAAGCTGAAGATTCCGCCTGATTTAAGTTAGGGTGTGCTAAAAAGGGTTTTGGGGAGCTCGGCACTTATTGTTTCGGCGACAGAGGTTGTAGTATCGAGAGACCAAGGCCGCCACCAACGCGAGGCAAAAAGCGATGGCCAAGAGGCCTTCGCCGATGGAGACGTTAGAGTCGAACAAGGAATCAGGAGGGAGAGGAGTAGTTACGAGCTCGGTCTTGAGAGTTGGAGATGGTGGGGGGCTTTTGAGGAGCACGTCGGTAGCCACGTCGCTCCCAACAATGACAAACCAAGGAAGAAGTTTTTTCAGGCCGGAGAGAAAGCCTCCAGTTTGGAAACCGTGGGTGAAGGCCAACCCCATGGGACACCGCTTGACATGCCAACACACACAAGCAATGCAAAAATAAAAGATGCAGTGTGAAGCCAGCATAATATAAAAAGTTGAAGTCCGGTAAGAGTTATAAAATAAATAATATTTAGCTAAGTTCTGATAGCTATATATAGGCTAGAAAAGTGGGTGGGGCTTAGGAGGACTGATTACTTTTTGAGCTGGACAAAAGAAACGATTGGAACTGCAAACAAAGAAAACTTTTAAAGATGCGCAAAAAAAGGATAATGAAAATCAGCTAGTGCATAAAGTATGAATCACCCAAAACCAGAGCATTCTAATGCTCTGGCAGGAACTAAAAACAGGCCACTCACTTTCCTGTCGATAGCGAACAGGGACTTTTAATTAGAGACCTATTTCGCAAGACTCTGCTACTCACAGTATCACCAACCTTCTTTTCTATATTTTTAGGGATTCCAACAATGCCGGGCCGGTTAGCTGGTCGCTCCTCGGCTGTTTCTAGGGGTGAGAGATGAGAAACAGATCGACGGGTCACCCGACCATTGGCAAATCTAATCTCCGCGGTACGGACATATCCGTCAGGGTCTTTTTTTAGGTCGGTGATAATGCCCACACCTCCAGAGGCCACAGGGCGTATCGTCCTCGGACACAAGGACCAGGTCATTTAATTCTGGAAGCGTCGATTCTGACTTTTTGACTTTTTTCAAACCGTTCTCTTAAAAACACTAAAATATTCTGTTTTTCCACTGATACCAAAACTTTTTTAATGCGGATTCCTGTTTTTGCCAAATTTTGAGAAGGTTGGATTTATTACTAGGTTGTGGAGTATAATCTGGGTCATTTGGATCACCTTGCTGGTTGGGAGGCATAGCTGTTTTCAGGGGGTCAGAAAATCGACCGGACACAGTGGTTGCGGAAAATTGTGGCTGTGGCTCAGAAATGAAATGGGCCGTGTGTTTAAAACTGCCTCAATTTTTATTAAGAGTGTGTTTAGCTGTTCAAAATCCCAGCAAGTTTTGCCTAAACTCCGCCGCAAATGGTGTTTTACCATCGCGATGAGTCTTTCATACGTGCCCCCTTTCCAAGGCGATCTCTCGGATTAAAAGTCCATTTTATAGACTTGCTCAAAAAAATGGGCCCCAACTTCTGGTGACTCAAAAATTTGTAGCCATTGATTGTCCCATATTTGCCTAGTGGCTTTAGCAGATAATATAATTGGGTGCATTATCGCTAAGGATAGAGAGTGGGGTACCTCGCCTTGAAGCAAATCTTTGAAAGGCCTCCATAAATTTTTCGGCTGAAAGACTGCTCACAATCTCTAGGTGCACAGCTCTCACAGTTAAACATGTAGAAATACAACCCCAAGCTTTTCCCACTGCAGTACCTAACTTCACATTCAAAGGGCCAAAAATAATCAAATA
Source organism: Ditylenchus dipsaci (assembly GCA_004194705.1). Lineage (NCBI taxonomy): Eukaryota > Metazoa > Nematoda > Chromadorea > Rhabditida > Anguinidae > Ditylenchus > Ditylenchus dipsaci. The sequence goes on from SADC01000058.1 coordinate 281,250, forward strand.
CCAATATGCGAAAAGGGGGGTTCTTGGTAACTCGAGAGCCAGGTAGTGGTGGAGGTGGAGGCAACTTGAATGGTGTAAAGACAAGCGACGACACACTAAGCAATGCTATAAATTATTTGAGACACTAGTTTTCTGCCTCTGGGGATCCAAAACTCTTTTCGGACATGAAACAGTGTCAGTAGGGGTCCTCCATGGATAGTTTTAAAGTGTGGTCATAAATTATTAAATCGGTGATTTTAGCTTGATAGGGCAAATAAATTGGGTCCACTGTAGATAGGGACAATTTGCTGTTCTGAGCCGGCTGTGGCAGCCGAACTAATCCGTCCGCACCCGTGAAAAACCCAAGCCCAATATTTGCTTTTTCTGGATGTGGAAATTCTGCTGGGATTGCCTTATAAAATAATTTCTAGCAAATAAAACACTCTTTTCCAGAAATGGGCAAAGAGGGCCAGTCAGGGTATCTATGAATAATTGAGTGGTGCTTTATATTTTTGGGCCTGACAACCGATGATTTTTCTCAAAAATCGAAAAATATAGCACATTAACCCGCAGTAATTTAAGTAGGGAAGAGTAGTTTTCTGGTTTAAATGACAGTTGTATTATCTTCACCAGGAGAGTAGTGAGCAGACAGTCAGTTTTCCAGTTGAAAATCTGGGATTGGAGTCTTAGGCCATTTTTCTTTATGAGGACTCAGTAAAAATGATGAGCCATAAACCATAACTGGTTGCGAGCAAGGTTTTTTGCTTCAACAGCTCTACTGCCAAATATCTGCAGGGTTTTTCAGAGGTTGGCACGTATTTTATGGTATAATCAGCCCTTTGAATGAAAGTGACACGGTTTTGACAAAAATGTCTTGCTTTTCCCGTCATTATTTAGCCAATTAAGCACTGTGCCACTATCCGACAAAAACGTATTAAGGCTGGGTATTTGTTTAAGTAGTCGTTTCACAAAAATTAGGGATTTGACTGCCTCTGTGGCTGCAGTTAACTCTAGTCGCGTGAATGGATGACTTTTTTATGGCTTTATTGGGACCACTTTTGTTTTAGAAAAAATCAAACTAGTATCCACTCCAGATGATCCTGCCGAGACCAGGTAGATGCACACCGCCAGGCCTTCTCTGATTCGTCGCAAAAAGTGTGAAGCTGCAGTTCTCCATTTCCATCGTCAGCCTTTTGGTCTCAATAGAACAGTTCCAAGTGCCAAGTATTTTGCCCATCTGCTATGTGCTCGCAGCAGACTATTCATCCCACTGAAGCAACGGGATAGTCACAATTCTTGAAAAAAAAGTTTAACGCGGGAGTAGAGCGGAGAAACAATGCTAGGGGTCAAAAATTGCTGCCAAGTTCTTGCAGTACCTTTCTTTTAGAGAGGTTCTCGGAGACAGTTAAATTAGGTAGGGTAATTTTCAGGGTGTCAGTATCTGTCTGCCAGACAATGCCTAGCAATGTTTGTTAAGACCCTCTATTTTTTCGGCCGGACCATATCTTGGGTGACCTGGTCACAATTGGAGCAAAACTCCCTAAGGTTTCAATTTTTGCTTTAAAAATAGCTCTTTAGCATGAAAGCATTTTCTTTAGCTTCGACCACTGATTCGGCTCTATAGAAAAAGTTGTCCACATAGCTATTTTCAAGCGACTCTTCTGCGATAGAGCTGGGAAATTTTTGATAATGACTCTGTAGGGTAGCTCCCAAAATAAATGGCTACAGGTTAGGCCAAAAAGTAATCGCCGGAATCTAAGCACCAACAATATTATGGTTGCTAAACGGAGTTTAGGGTCCTTCAGCCATAAAAATCAGACTGCATCTCGATCTTGCTCAGCAATTCTATTTGAGAAAAGCTTTTTCAATGTCGCAAGACACTAGAATGGGAAAAAAGTCGAATTCTTAGAAGGACGCCCACAAGATCTGCCAAAAGTAATGGGCCTGCATGCCAAAAATTGTTCAGGGCATTGAGAATCTTGAGACGACTTGCAGAACCGTCGTACACACTCTTAATTTGCCTTCTTTATTGGCTTTAACCACAGCTTGATGAGGAAGGTAATGTTAGGGGTTATCAGGCTTTACATATTTGGGGCTATTTTAATAATCCCATTTCTAACTGGTCCTCCATATTTTGTGAATACTTTGAGGACAAAACAGGTCTCTGCTCAGCGTTTTGATAGGGATCTGAGCCTCCCCAAGCTAGTGCAAAATTGGTAGGCGGAGCGGGAATGGGTCTTTCCAAGGGAGTCTGGCGACATACCGGTCTTGAAAAGTTAATAAATTCTGAAAATCAAGGAGTACTTTCTTGTCAATATCCAAAAACTCAGTTGTTTTTCATGCCCGAATTTTCCAGGCTTAAAAAATCTTCGAATTCTACAGGTGGGGGGTCAAAATTGGCCCTTTCTGGACTTACACACAAATAAAACTATAGCTTCTGATTCCTCTGTTGCCTTTCTGCAGTGATTTACCACTCCTTTCTGCTTCTCTCTGCACTGTAATTCTTTTTTACTTGTAGTTCCTCACTGCTTTTGACTGCAGCTACTACTTGTCTCCGTGCTTTTGACTGCACATTTTAATTTTCTTCGATTCCTCTGATTCTCTTATTTCAATTTTCAAGAAAAATGAATCACAAGAAAATAATTAAATGAATAAATAAAAATTTAGAGAGAAAACTAAGAGCCGCGGCCACCACCAGCTATTAACCAAGTCATACTGAGCTGGTGGAGAATCTCATCCCAGCCGTGATTCGGCGCCTGTTAGATTGGCCAGGACCATGTAGACGTGTAAGGGGGGTACTGTATAGGTTCTAGCTCTGCTCTGCCTTACTACTGGTGGCTGAAGCTGGTGGCTTGAAAAATATAAACAAGATCTAAGAGGGACCCGATGATTCATCTAAAATAAAATTAAAAGATCGATTGTTGTTAATTGTTGATTGTTAATTAAGTGTTGATTGTTGGCATGATATATGCCGACGTGCGCAGTTTTTTCGAGACCTACTCATTGAAAATCTATCTCACCGACAATAAGTATTATAAGCAGATTGAAATTAATGAACTATTGGTCGGTATAGATTACTATGAAAAGACTACCTCGGATGGCCTATATTAAATATCAGACAAGTCAACTAGCAATCATACCAAATCTGATTGTAGGAAAAAGTATGTGGCGCAAAGTTGCCAGGAAGGGCCGTTCCTTGGATTAGCCATCCGGTCCATAGTGGTGCCTCCTTGAACTGAAATTATTATTCGACCTGCAATTCATAAGCTTATAAATTTTAGAGGTACGGAAGTTGCAACACAGGTCTTAGCTAGAAAGTAGTAGAGCAAGGACTTAGCTTCATATCGTCTTTGTCCGAAATTTCAGATAGCAAAATGACATTTTATTTGTCGAACCCGTTTTTTTAAATCTCCTGTTGACTATGAAGTTGTGAAGAAATCTAAGACTTACCTTCACGGTTGCAGACGGAAGAAAGAAAAGTGTTTTGTGACTAGAGTTGAGTTATTTTCTCTGTTAGGAAAGCTCCAGTTGCCCCTAAAGTTGTGGAGGGGTCTGATGCTTTCCTTCAAGGTGCACACCTTTAAAAGTCAGGTGTTCCGTGACTTGAAATGAGTCGATTTTTTTCAGAAAGCTTTAGTTCTCTCTGTAATGTGCAGCCGTCTAAAAAATCCATTCACGGTGCAGACGACTAGCAGAAGCTTATTACGATATCTGAATCGATATTAACACTGTTATCGCAGCTGATATACCAGAATATTAGTCAGTGAAAAGTCACTTATTCAGGGCTTATATTTGCCGTTTCGAGCATAGTACATAATCCCCTCCCTGGCCCCTGCGAACCCTTTGGGGGCCCTATTTCTTAGCTTTGCATCATAATCCTCTTTGTCTAATATTTCAGATAGCAAAATGACATTTTACGTATCGAACACGACTTAACCAAACCCGATTCAGATCTACAAAGGTATATTGTTTACAAGAGTAAATAAGCGATTCGTTAAACAAGCGCCAAAACAAATAACTTTGTTCGAAGTGAACATGATCAATACTGAAACTGATCCAACATATACCATAAATATGACTCGACCGCGGCGAAAGGTGAAAATCTGTAGAGACTAAAGATACTGGTTGATGAGTTCTTCGACTGCTTCAGCTAAAATTCACACGATTTCGAAAGGTATACTGCTGAGGAGCATCACGTCGTTACAACGGACGAGAAAACCGTCATGGCACGACTCACACGACACTGATAAAGTTAGCTCGAGAAGTTCTAGATGAAATCAAGAAGATGATGCCTGCAAGTAGCTGTCGAGTCCGATACCCTATAAAAAGTTACTTTTAAAAAATTATACATTTGCATTCCAAAATAAAAAAAGATAGCACTTCCTTTGAACTAAAGGCAAATATGAAAATTTCGGATTGACAAAGGAAAATTGAACATGGTCCCGACGAGAAATAAAGTAAATATTATTTGACACCATAAAAAAAGTTAGCCTTACCGAGAAAGAGAGAAATACGAAAAAATAAAAAAACGGGTCATGTGGTCGAAAAGTAGGAAAAAAACCGGGTGATGAAATTACTTCAGAAAAAATATTATTTCTGATTTATCAAATAACGACAAGAAAGGTGAGCACACACAATAAAGTAATTCATAATTGGGTAAAACGAATGCGTATTGGGGATGTTACTTAGGGTGATTTTTGCCGCGAAACTATAGTTAGAAAAAAACTCATCCAAAAAAAAACTCATAAAAAGGTCACTAGCTTTTTCCAATTAAAAAACAAAAAGGGAGGACAATGTCTAGAAGAAAACACAGAATTTTACTGACCGTCTAAGAGTTTTCTAAGTTTTTCAATGTGATGGGCCATAAGTCAATTTTTTTTCTCAACTTTGAGCACATCTTTTAAAATGGATTCGCTTTATTCGCATTGGACGTGTTTTGGTCACACGAAAAATAATCAGCTGAAAAAATTACACTGTTCGGATATAAAATTATATAATATTCCCTGACTTGACTTTTTCAAATTGTTTAAAATGCTGAAAAAAAATCAACAATTGTTCAACTTGCCAAGATGATTTTGTCATTGACTCGAGCATCAGAATTGAATGAGTGAAATTTTGCTTTTGTTTTATATATTTTTGTATATATTAAGTGCATATTTGCGAAAACCATGAATGAAATATTCAACAACTGCCTCTGCAATATGTTTACTTTTTCTGCATTTTTCAAAACTGTATACTTGCAGCATATGTATTTATAAAAAATGTTTTAAGCAGCACACAGATAATAGATGATTACTAACAAATCCTTTTTATCATTTTTTGATAAATGGTGAAATAGACTAGGAAGCTTAAGAAGGTTTCGACCGGCAGATTAAAAATATCAGTTAATGCTGAAAAGACTTTTCCAGTTTATTATCAACTCAAGACTGGTATCACATGCGATAAGAAGAACGAGGAGCTTCTCTTGGATATTCAGATGGGTCAAGTAGTGGAGTCTGATTGAATCGAAAGTTTGTTGTGAGAAAACAACTTTTTTCTCTTTTAAAACATTGAGAAAAAGTATGACCACAACACACCTAAAAAACTTCGAAACCTTGGGCAAACGAAACCAGACTAGCGGTTTTACATCAATAAATAGTTGTTCCTTCTCGAATAAAATTGATTCAATGTCTTTTTCATGTCTTTCATGTCTAAAGCAATATGATAACTGAATACCATAGTAAAGTGTGCACTAATGAAATCTAGAGTTTTTTCAAAATATATTACAAGAGTAAGAGTACTCACTCGTAATGCTACTGTCACGTGATAGAATCCGACAAAAGTTTCTAGCAGTAGTAAAGATTATACTAAACAAAGCTTAAATGATTGCCTTGAGTGCTGATGACACGGATTTTTTGTGTATTGGTGTAGAGAAAAAGAAGTTTCAGTTTATTGAATAATCGAACGGCAGCAAATATGAAAAAGTTTGTGAATGGTAGAGCAATAGTAAAGTGAATAATAAGATGGAAAAAGATATTTGTTTGGAGAGAGAGCGGGTGGTTATATAGAAGTGTGTGAGACTTGGACTATCAGTCAAAGATGACCGAAAACAAGATAAGGGCATAGTTAAGCTCCAGCAGAAAATAAAAATATTTGAAAAAGATAAAATTAATCCCCAACAGGACCGCATGAAGGACCTTTATGATTGTAATCACTCAAAGTGAAATTCAATCATTCAACTGAATATTGAGATTTTTGATGACACTCAGGACAACGAAGACGGAAAACACTGGCAAGATTTCCACCATAAAAATAAAATCAGCGCACTGGTTTTTCTTATTCAAGAAGGTAAACAGCTTTCTGAAGAAAAAAAAATTTCAACTGAAAAATGATATTGAGTCAATCAATTAAGTCAATCAATATTAAATCAAAAATCTCTTTAAAATATTTTTAAAGATTTTGAATATTTTCAAGATACTTTTTAGTTTTAAAGATACTTTTCAATAATTGTACAGCTATATTTATTATTATATTCTTATACCAAATTGTCATCTATAGGGATTTTTTTTATCATTTCGGCACATTTTACCGAGGCGCTTTTTGCGATAACGCTTTTTTCCCGGGTTTTTTCCATGGCTCTTTTTTTCACGGCGCTTTTTGTACGGCGCTTTTAACTGGCACCGAAATGCATTCTTGAATGTTTCTCTCTTGTGCCATGAAAGAAGATTATTAGGGAGAAGATCCGAAAAAGATCTATTCATGAAACGAATCAATATGACTGAATTATCGCCATCAGAATGCAACCTTTCTCTTACGAGTAGGACAAAATAGTTCTATTTGGATTTTTATTATTTCGGCGCTTTTCCACGGAGTTTTTTACACAGCGCTATATCTCGTGGTACTTTTTGTACGGCGCTTTTTACGGCGCTTTTCACGGCGCTTTTAAAAATTTAGAAATAGACGCAATTGGTCAATTATCGAAATGAGTAGCACGCAGTTCAATCTGGACCAGCTTGGACCACTCCACCCTACTCCTCCACCCCCCCCCCCCTTCGCTCTTTGTGGCTGATTGCCAGCCTTTCTTCTTTGTCTTCACATCAAGGACCTCTCGCTGCTTCTGGCTGAGTGCCAGGCTACGGACTACGAATTTGACAATTTGAAGAGGATAATTTGGCTTAATATCAAGGAATATGATGAATATTTTAATGAGCTTGCATTAAATTACGGTTGCAAAAAAAACTTACTGCTTCAAAGAAGTTGAAAAGAAGGAAAAAGTGCAAAGCGTGTCAAACACGTCGAAAAGAAAGTCGACACTTTTCTTATCGAGACAAAAAATTCGAGAAATATTAAGTTTTTGCTTTTTCCTCACACTCACACTAACTCCCTCACAAGTTGCCACAAACTAACTTTTCAGTCTAGTGAAAAACTGACACTTGCTCAGCTACTCTTTTGCCCTAAGAACAGTGACCAAATTCGTGTTGGATTGACAATAATTGTCGGCATTCGTTCTCACTCCGCAAAACCATAAGTGTGACACTGATACCACCTTTTCTAGCGACTTGCAGAGGGTATCCACGACGTATTCGTCAATTTTAAAATAGTCATGCCTCAATTGCACATTCAACAAATCTTTCGAAACCTGGATCTAGCGTGATGTTTCAGTTAGCCTGACTGCTCAATTTTGCATGCGAAATGCATGTGGAGACTCCATAAGTTGTCTTTGCATTCATTCCGAACCATCTCTTGACCAAGTTCACCGTAAATTCTGGGATCGCATAAGCGCATCACATCCAATAAGGACGTCATAGACGTCCTCCAAGTGCTGCTGTAAGTCTGCGACCTCGAATATGCATCAGCAAATGATCTGATGACTGTTCAGACCAATCGGTTGTGACCATCTTTTGAAATGTTGCGGCCTTCATTTCATCTATTCCCGTATTTCCTGACTGGTACTGAGCTGACTCATACCCAAAACTGGTTCTCTAGCTATAGTGACTTGTCATGCAATACAAGTTTTCAATAAAAATTAATTGCCGTTTTTCAAATTCTTGACAGTGTACATCTTTGCTGTCTCGCTCCAATTCGCCTGGACTGGGTTAAGTAGCTTCTGATCTTACCTAGAGTTAAGTGATGTGAAAATCAATTGGTGAAAACTCTGTACAAGTGTCCGCTGACCTCCTCAGTTCGGTTCACAAAGACTAAATCGGCCCCTTCTATCTCAAGCATGTATAAATTTCAAGAACAAGTTTCCGACTGCCAGCATGGACATTAGACCCATTTAACAATAATCGGCCGCTAAAGTTGGTTGCGCCATCATTCCTAATTTTACCGAAATAACTACTTATTATGACTATTATCATGTATTACAAATGTCTTGGACTCCTCTTCAAACGCTATCCTAGCCGTTCGCAGAGTGTTTACAGATGCCGCCTTCAATGTGAGAGACAACTACTCAGAAGTGACTTAACCGTCTTTCGTTTGACTCTGCTTTTCAACTGATCTTGTAAACTCAATACTTGATCGGATATACTCAAGCTAATGTTTCGAACTTGAACTAGTTGTTTTGGCTTCTCAAAACTTAGGGCATGTTGTTTGGAATTTGCCAGCCAAACTTGTCCAGCATTTTGCCGTTCATGACCCTAAGAGGTTTGTTTGTGAATGCTCGGTGTTCATACTACAACTGATCCATCAGTCGAATGACATTGACCGTCCGTGTATCTGCACCTGTCGGCATCTTTGGCTGAAATTAAGACCTGTTACTACACTAAAGAACACTGAAAATCTGAAGCAATTTCTTGCAGTATTATATTATTCCATGAAAATGACCCAAAAATTGTTTATCTTTACTTAGTTTATCTTTAAGTTTATCTTATAGTTTATCTTTAAAGTAAAAAAAGCGGACAGATTAAAACCGAACACTCACA